>BEGY01000017.1:637107-728987 GCA_002335675.1 Chlamydomonas eustigma
AGACAGGAACTGAGTAGTGTGAACAAAGAACAGACAGGAACTGAGTAGTGTGAACAAAGAACAGACAGGAACTGAGTAGTGTGAACAAAGAACAGACAGGAACTGAGTAGTGTGAACAAAGAACAGACAGGAACTGAGTAGTGTGAACAAAGAACAGACAGGAACTGAGTAGTGTGAACAAAGAATAGACAGGAACTGAGTAGTGTGAACAAAGAATAGACAGGAACTGAGTAGTGTGAACAAAGAATAGACAGGAACTGAGTAGTGTGAACAAAGAACAGACAGGAACTGAGTAGTGTGAACAAAGAACAGACAGGAACTGAGTAGTGTGAACAAAGAACAGACAGGAACTGAGTAGTGTGAACAAAGAACAGACAGGAACTGAGTAGTGTGAACAAAGAACAGACAGGAACTGAGTAGTTTGAACAAAGAATAGACAGGAACTGAGTAGTGTGAACAAAGAATAGACAGGAACTGAGTAGTGTGAACAAAGAACAGACAGGAACTGAGTAGTGTGAACAAAGAATAGACAGGAACTGAGTAGTGTGAACAAAGAACAGACAGGAACTGAGTAGTGTGAACAAAGAACAGACAGGAACTGAGTAGTGTGAACAAAGAATAGACAGGAACTGAGTAGTGTGAACAAAGAATAGACAGGAACTGAGTAGTGTGAACAAAGAATAGACAGGAACTGAGTAGTGTGAACAAAGAATAGACAGGAACTGAGTAGTGTGAACAAAGAACAGACAGGAACTGAGTAGTGTGAACAAAGAACAGACAGGAACTGAGTAGTGTGAACAAAGAACAGACAGGAACTGAGTAGTGTGAACAAAGAACAGACAGGAACTGAGTAGTGTGAACAAAGAACAGACAGGAACTGAGTAGTGTGAACAAAGAACAGACAGGAACTGAGTAGTGTGAACAAAGAATAGACAGGAACTGAGTAGTGTGAACAAAGAATAGACAGGAACTGAGTAGTGTCAACAAAGAGAAGGTGAGTAGTGTGAACAAAGAATAACTTGAGGCACACAGTTAAAATGTCTGTAAGGTCGTTGTTCATGTCAGATAACACATGTGGCTTTATTTGCAACCATGGAAATAGAAGAGAGAGTGCAATCCTGACTCCATGCTTGATGATATGTTAAAAAAAGTTGAATAATGTCTTCCACAACAATTCAGAGTGTACACTCTGCATAGGCATGCATGGTCCAACATGTATGAGTGAAGACACACCTGCAGGATAGGCAACCTCAGGATTGACTCCAGACACGTGCAGTCGCTTGAATGTGTCCTTGAATACACCCCTCGATGATGTAAAGGGTTCAGATTAGTTTAACATTGATTTAATGTTATGGCGGTTCACTTCATTACACTGCCAGTGTAATCTAATGTGATGACATGTGTATAGAGCCTAAAACTTCATTGCACTGCCAGTGCATTGTAATGTGATGACATGTGTATAGAGCCTAAAACTTCATCACACTGCCAGTGCAATCTAATGTGATGAAATGTGTATAGAGCTTAACACTTATCTGCAAGGCCTTGTTGATTTGTCTGACCTCTTAAAATCATGTTATACCTGGTGTAATTGCTGTTCACCAAGACCAAGTCTGCCATGCCAGTTGACACCTCCTCCAAGATGTCCAAAGGGGCGCGGTATAATCTCTGTACAAATCATGATGATTGTTGACTCAAGCTATAAAATACATGATTATGTTCAAGTTCCGACCTGATTCCTTCTGATTGCATGCAGCCACTGTCTGTAGTATCTGTAGCTTGACTCTAATCATACCTTGAGGGCTGAGGAAGACCTGCCTTGAGACAGGAGGAGATCAGGGAAGTGGCAATAGAATATGAGTTTGGATGATGTTAGACGGAGGAAGGGTACAGCAGCTGAAACCTGATCCACCTACAGAACAAGAGGGGGGTTGATGTTGATGTTACTTACTAGGGCCACAGTTTGAGCGTCTCCAAGGTTCTTAAGAAGATTTAATATGAGTTTAATAACAACATCATTATGGTATGTGTCACTTACTATGATGACGTCGTAGCATGGCTGCCATCCTGCCATGATGGTGGACCTGCGATAAGTCCAGCTGATCCAAACCATACTGAGGGCTGCCAGAATGCACCTTATATAGGCACAGAGGGCAGTCAGTCGTCCAAGGATCTGTCTAGGGAACCATCCACCTGCTACTGTGACCGAGAATCCTCCCGACCCTCTAGTTTCTTCAAAACAGCGTGTGGGATCATAGTAAGTGGTGTACATGTCAACATGATGACCATTTTTCACGAGCTCAGTAGCTGCATCGACAACAAGCCTCTCGGCCCCACCAAGGCCGAGATCAGGGTGCAAGAAAGCGATGCGAAGTCCTCTTCGAGGCATGTCTATTCGTTAAACATACTTGTAATCTGTGGCAACCATGCAAGTTATGACGATCTTACCAAGTAGGACCAGTACGGCAGACGCGAATATCCCCAAAGAGCTAAAAAGCCTTTCTCTGACGCATGTAGGGCACCCCCAATACACATTATATTCTACGGTTACGCTGATCTCAGGGTGATTGGGAGATCAACCTCTCCTTCGGTGCTGACTCCGCCAGTGGCCACATGAATTGCTCAGATTTTCAGCACATTTGATCAGGAGATATTGAGCAGCACCTGGATAAATGTCTGATTAACGACTGAGAAGATCTGTGCTCTGCTTACGTTGGACAGCAGGCATGGAAATTATCAGCAGGGGCATCTGGAAACTGATAGGTTACTTGCAGTAGCACGCTCTACGACTAGTGCAATCTGGGTGCTGTTTACATAGGTGTGATATGTGCAGCACACTTCCGACTGTCTACCTTAATCAAATAAATGCCTGGGCCAAATACATTTCTGTATTTCAAGATTTAGAAATAATTGAAGAAATATAGTTCCTGCATCAATTTCAAATAACCTGGCTTGTGCTACAAAGTTGTTCATTGCAAGAAGACACGTCAGCAGTACCTGATGTCATCATTACAACAGCTTAGCTCCTAAGATCTTCCTTGCAACAGTTGCCCCAACATTAAAAGCATATATTCCTGAAATGTTGAAAAGTGCACGCCCCCAATGTTGAAGTGCACGCCCCCAAAAACTTGTGAATCTGCTACTTCTTGGGCGACATACAGTAGATTCGTGTAGGTTCTGACCACGCTGGGATCTAGGCCTTCACTTCCTAGACTGAAATTCACATTATTTGTCCCCAACCAAGAGAAGAGCACCTATATTCCATACAAGGATGTTAAAATAGGTACATACCCTGCAAAACAAGCAGAGCATCCACTGACAATGCCTCATCATCATGCACCCTGGAGTGACACTAAGGTTCTTGAAACACTACCCAGATGACTACTAAGAAGAGAGTAGTGATCCATGGTACATAATGATCATTCATATCCATGGTACCTGGTAAGCTGCTCCTGATGTAACCATGTGACCTGAGGGGTACTCTGGGTGAGGAGGCATGCTTAGCAAAGGCGTCCAGGCAGGCTGAGGTTGAACAAGGGTCTTGTCCCCTTCCCGTATGGCTGTGACTGGACGCGAAAATAAGACATTGTATTCAATCTTCCAGCAGACTATGGAGGCATCGTTCATGGCAGCCCCAATTTGTGCAAAGAACTTAGCCTGCCGAACCACGGTGAGGTTGCTTGGGAGCACCTTGTAGCTGATGTTCAGGTACAAAGGAGGTGAAAAGACGGGGAGACCATGTTCAAGTCAGCATAATGAGTCCATTAAGGAGCCTAACCTTAGCAATACCATTGTGGGAGATGATTGCCAGTGGCAAGCCCTGAGAAGGGACATATTATGCAACCTCTTCTTCAACTGAATAACTGCCTACAACTGAAGAACTGCCTCAGACATGGCTCACCCAGTGGCCACCAATTGCACTGGTATTGGAACTGTCTGCCCTGCTTATTACATAACAGGCAAGCACATTTTTTATAACATCACGCTTTGTGTAAGTTCATACAAGAGAGAAGAGTGATAAAGTTACCTTCCAACAACGGCTACTGTTGCAATTATACAAGGTGTGCTGAATTGAAAAGACCAAGAAAGCTGCATTATTTCATGTGTGAAGAAAGGAGGCTAATTTAGACGCGGACGTTCCGAAATGCCCTCTCAGTTGCTCACCAGAAGAGAGCAGTGGTGATGTCATCATATGCATCCCAAGCGCTTGCATTCACAGACCCATGGTTAGTCACAAAAGCAAGATCGGCAAGGTAGTCAGGGCTGCTAAGATTTGTGAAAGGGTGTTAGAACTTAGAGAGAGTGTGACAGGCTGTTGGCGAATGAGTTGGAGATGATGAAGGGATTCGTGTAGGCTATTTGAGGGTACAAGGAATTTGTCATTGCGATAACCTGTAGTATGGATGGTTGCAGAGCGCAGTGAAGTGATTTCAAGCTTGTTGCACATATTATGAACAACAGAGGCAGAATCATTGATGAGCTGTATGACATAATTCTTATATAGCGATTTTATTGTTGCTTTTCTGATCAGCCCGTTCTGCAGAAAACTGTTTCAGGTACTGGTAGGATCACCGCAGGAAACTCATGGAAGGTGCCGCTCAACCACTTAGTTGTCAAGAAGGTTAAGATGCAGCTTCTTTTTATTTTCGGACTACTTAACTAACTCTCTTTTGACATTTGAAAGCAGCATGCCGAGAAATAGCGAGTGCGGAGTTTTCAAAGCTTCTCTTGAAGTGCCGAAGGTGAAAAACGAAATAGCAAATTGAAATTCATATCATGGCACTGCGTCGTAATACATCAGACAAACACAGCGCATCAAAATTATGTTAATGTGCATGCCATTACCGTCATTATGGGCCGTCATGGGCCACATGCTTCATGTTCTTCTTTAAAGAGGGCATTACATTCTTTCCTGTGTTTATTTAAAAAAATATCTGCTGCTTAGACAACATCAGCAAGAAAATCTTCAGCTGCCAGCATCATCATACATAAGATCTTGAAGCTCAGTCCACATGCATCCGTACTGCTGCGAAACATTCTATCATAATGTGGGAATAGGCATTGCAGGATCATAATCTTTCATGATCAGGACCGCCGCGGCCACATTACTTAATAAAGAAGTGATGCCTTTGTGAACAGATTTGGTTCCAGGAGGCAGCTTCATCGCAAGAATGCTGAAAGAATAATCTGTAATTGCCCTTGCCACCTCCTCATGATAACTTGGACCATCCAAGATAAGCTGCGTAAAATTAAAAATATGTTTTTTAGGTTAATGGTACTTTTAATATAAAAAGCAACCTAGCGCTGGCAACATGTATGAGTGAACAATTATTCAAGTCATACTTCAACTCATTTGCCTAATGTTCCTTATGAACTGTCATGATAGTCCAACAAATTTCATGGGATGTCGACCATGCTACAAATTTCATGGGATGTCGACCATGCTACAAATTTCATGGGATGTCGACCATGCTACAAATTTCATGGGATGTCGACCATGCGACAAATTTCATTCATCCTAGACTGCAATCACACTGTCAATCATCAGAGCTCATGAGCATGCTGTTCTATATCCTATGCATTTGCTTACTTCCTGAATTTGTCCCTCAAAGGTTGTCAATATTGCCTGCCTACTAGCCTTCATGCAATCTTTCATCAACTGCTTCTTCTTCATCGTCGTACTCCGTGAGGAGAAAACCTGAAGGACATAACAATCATAGGCCTTTCATTCAATATGTTCAGTATCCTGCTTTTAATGAGGTTAGTCATGAGGCAGCATGAGGTCACTCAATCATCAATTCAGGAAAGAAGTCATAATGAGATATTGGCGACAGTGTCATAACGGACATGCCGCTTTTTTGTAGTGTCACAACGGGGCTAGCAATAATGTAGTACACATAACAATCAAAACATCATCCTAGCCAGGTGTATCATTATCCTCATTATCTGGAGCCTCCTCCACATCATCCTAATAGCTAGGTGTCTCATTATCCTCATCATCAGGAGCCTCCTCCACAACTGCGAGACAGTGCAGATAGTGCAGACCTATCACTCACTTGCCCAAGAGTCAGCTTCTCATGATGTCTTCCATGTAATATCTTGTCTCGCAAGAACTCTGTGAGTGGCATGCTCCAACTATCCACCATGGCCAGCACACGCAGCTGAGGTCTGCTGCTGTTCATGATTGCATCTACTGCTCTGATGGCTTTTGGCGTCAGTATCATAACAGGAACCTTCCAGGACAGCATGGCACGACATGAGGCTATGACGACATGTCAACAAAATGTGCAGTTGTAACAGCAGGGACATAACATGGTCATTCCTACGGTTCTGATTCGGCTTCAGTATAGCTCGGCTTCAGTTACGTGTGTATCGGCTTCACGTTTTTGGTAAACATGCTTTGACATCAGTGCATGTTGCAAACTACAGAGGATATGTGGCCATAGTCCATTATCATGAGCATTGTTTTTACCAGGATCTATTGCAGCCTTATTATTACCTGCATGCGTTTCAGAATGGCCAGTGCTGCAGATCCCAGCTTTGACTCGGATTTCTTGGTAAGTCCCAGCGAGGGGACAATAACCAGGTCGATGCCATAGGCTGCAACATAGTGTTGCATGGAGCTAAGGAGAGAAGAGGACTCCCGTACCTGAAAATCCCAGGCAAACATGCACAATGTACTATGAAGAGGGCCTAGCCAGTAGAAGTGAACTCAAGTTGCTTAATGCGTCTTCAGGACAATCGTGCTGTTAACGTTAGGGGACGTCTACTCTTATTGGCAGAAAGTTCTAATGCAGTTTTGGACTTAATTCCAAACAGGTTTCCTTTGCAAGCAGCACTGCTTCATGTTCTAATGGCATTGAATCATGCCGTTTTAAAGTTGCCTCATGATGGCAAGAGGCAATTCAGCTTATTGTACATTAGCATTGTGACTCACCACTGCATGGAGGCGCACTTCCACTGCTGTGTTGGAACTAGGCAGGCGTGACAGCACATGAGTGAGCAGGGCTTTTCCAGACTCAATGCTTGCATGATTGGGGACAAAAGTCACAAGATGCACAGTATCCCTGCAGTATAATAAACAGCAAGTCATAATGGATCACTAAATCACAGTTCTTAGACATGTTTATTATATCAATAATGTCTAGTAAATTCTTAGAGGTAACTACTATTGTGACATCTTGCTTCATGTACTTCATGCTACGAGACTCACAACCCTTCTAGTACCCAGGAAGGTAAATGACGTTCGTTGCATTATGTGTTGCAGAATTATGTTTTTGTCATGTCGATAACTGAAGGTGGTCCACATCGTCAACTACCACAAGACAGCAACCTCCCTTGGTTGTGCCTGACCAGTCTCATAACAAAAGAGAAACCTACCTCCCAGCTCGTGACAGGCCCATGGCCATGCGAACAGCAGACAGACTGTTAAAGATGCTGTAGATGAAGACAGCTGTTGACAGTCCTTTAGGCTTGTCCTGGGAGAGTTCAGAATCAAGCATTTACCCAATATAGAATATCCAAAGCATGACAAAAGTAGCAGTTTCTGAGGTAATAAGAATGATATGCTGATGTAGTCATAAAGCCTGTTGACATTGGTTGACGTTGAGATCTCAAAATAAACATCATTGCACAAGGATGCCTTGTACATATGAATTGTATAGAACTAAGCAGCGTCATGATGTTCATGTTCCCGAACCTGAGGTGGAGGTGGAGGGGGCAGAGGAAGGGTCTTCCAGGATTTGAGGTAGCCCATCAACCTAGTGTCTTGGTTCTGAGCATATGTGAGGTCTAGAAGCATGCTCACATCCTCACCACTTAATACCAGCTTAGGAGGATCATGCGCCTTCAAAGCAACAGTGTTGAACTTGAGCAACACATAGTCGTTAGGAAGATGTTCTGATTACAGTCCATTACAAGAACTAGAAGCTGCATAAACAATTCGTAACCTCCCCAACGTAATTTCTCTGAAAAGAGTCTGTCCTTTTCATCCATTATCATGTTCTTGGACCCTGATCATCCATGTTGACACTTACTTGCACAGCGCAGAGAGACGAGCCAGTTGCGTGGCTCAGGTCTTGAATGTCAAAGTGGAAATACAAGAGGTCATTCTGGATCTTAAGTTTTGGGACGAAGTTCTGATTCCTGGACAACAAACCTCTTAAGCTAGGAACATGAAACATGTACCTGCTGATTCAAAAGGGAGGGTTATTTGTATTGCTGTTAGGGAATATTTCTATCTATCTATCATGACGAAGGAACAATGTAGAAGATTAGGAGCTAAATAAAGAGAGAGATACTGCATGAGTTCATAAAAAGCCATTATGGAAACGAAACTGTCAGAATTGACATGCAGTAGACTGCGTCTAATCACCTACGTTACACAGACTGAAATATCATGTATGTCAACTTCTTCCTGCTCTCCGTCATATATGCTAGTCAACTTCATCCTGCTCTACCGCGTATAATATGCATATGGTATCATGTCTGTCAATTTCTTCCAGCTCTACGTCATATAATACGCATATGGTATCATGACCAGCATCATTACAAAATCTCTCCATTTGTACCTCTGCAACCCCACCACCAGTTTGCCACCAGATTTACGCATCACATCTGAGACAGTGTCACTCATGGCCTGGGATGACAGCTCCGGGACCACAAGCTGATCAAAATCAAAGATCGAGGAAGCATGTGAGAAGCTGTCGTCTGTGAGCATTACTTATGGTCCAGCATTCGACTGGCAGAAGCACTTTTAGCAGCATGCAATCAAGCACTAGTGATATTGAATCCTAGTAACGACAGCAGCCATGTGTTTTGAACATGCAGGCTCTTCTCCACTTGCCCACGGAGAAATGACATGTAATTCACACCTCCACGTTCTCACAGCCCCCCTTCTTTCCAAGTACCAGGGTCCCCATTGTGCGCACCAATGAGATCTTCTCAGTCACTAAAACCTACATGATAATGAGGGTTTACAGTGGTTTCATAATGAAGGTACAGTGATTTCATAGCCTCGTAATTATTAAATGGTGCAGCTGTTGAGTCCTCCATCTAAACAGCATTCAGCAGTTGAGTCCATCATCTAAGCAGCATTCAGCTGTTGAGTCCTTCATCATCTAAGCAGCATTCAGCTGTTGAGTCCTTCATCATCTAAGCAGCATTCAGCAGCATTATGGATGAGACTGTTGATAATGATGCACTGCAACTAGTTAGAAGTGGACATTGTAGTGAGAGAAGTCATCGGGTTGTTTCTCATCTGTGTTTCCTCAAGGTAGTGGTGGACTGCTATAATGATGTCCTTCTGGCCATAGTATCAGAAAGAGGTGACCACGACTCCAAACAACTACTTACTTGGGTGAACACACTACATGACTTGTGCTCCTCCCTGAGATGCATTGTCTTCAGCACAAAACCCTTGTCAAGCAGGCCCTCTCCACTGTACAAGGCCATGTCACGAGCTCGACAGCATGACATCCATTGAACTCCTTGCTGATCAAGCAGCTGCAAATTCAAATTAGATGAGTATATAGCTGATGTAAACAACTCAAGCAGCTGCAGATTCAAATTAGATGAGTATATAGCTGATGTAAACAACTCAAGCAGCTGCAGATTCAAATTATATGAGTATATAGCTGATGTAAACAACTCAAGCAGCTGCAGATTCAAATTATATGAGTATATAGCTGATGTAAACAACTCAAGCAGCTGCAGATTCAAATTAGATGAGTATATAGCTGATGTAAACAACTCAAGCAGCTGCAGATTCAAATTAGATGAGTATATAGCTGATGTAAACAACTCAAGCAGCTGCAGATTCAAATTAGATGAGTATATAGCTGATGTAAACAACTCAAGCAGCTGCAGATGAATACAAGCAATCAATTACGTCAACTAGACGCACATTTAGGAACAGCATTTACCCATCATCCACCTTCAGCATTTACATGTTTCCATGTAGTTTCACAGGTGAGTTCATAGCGGCATAATTGCCATCTGTTCGCTGAGCAATGTATAAACACCAAATCACAAAATTGAGGAAACCAATCCAACAGTGCATGAACAAACATTAGGGACACTTTTAAAAGGGGTATCTTTACAATAACTGTATACTTCTTGACCCGATGAGATAATAATGGTCTGATTACCTGAGCTGCAGTGATAGGCAGCATCTCCACCAAACCATCGGCACTCATGACAAATGCATCAGGGTGCCAGTTCAGCTGCATAGCAGCAATACCCGTGCCCGTGGTTTCAGCAGGGTTTTCATCACTGCCGCTGTCAGGGCTGATGAAGCGTTGCTGCTCAGGGGTTGTACAAGTAGCTGTGTGCCTTGATTGAGGGATGACGATCACGTGATCCCTTTGGAAACCTATTTAGGATCCAGAGCGGCAAAAACACAACATCATGATGCAAGGCAGCTGATCAACTTCTTTTATCAGACTCAAACCAATTGCTAAACAATGAGACATGCTAATTTTGATATACCCTGCCTTGAGTTCACATATTGCGCTAAGGCAGGCCGATATTCCTTCTGTCCTCTTTCATCATATTAGTCAATGCTGAGCACTCACCATAAAACTGATTATCCCAAAGCAGGCGAGTTGCCTCCTCTTGTTGATCATCGTTGATACTGAGCACTACATATGTTTGGGACAGCCCCTCCATGCCACCAGCGTCCTTCACCGCCAGAGCAAGGCGAGCAAGCACTCGGCACTGGAAGCTGTGACGATGGCGTGATGCCTCTACTGCATTGCGGCCATGCATCAACCCTGGCCGACACCTGGCAGTGAGGGCATATGGGTCCATGGTCCAGAGATCAGGGATGACTTGCGGCATAGACATCATCCGCTCACTAAGAAGCAGCCCAGAATCTTCTGACTCATCCACCTCCTCCTGCCGCTCATCAGCTTTTGAGATCATGGACGTTACATGTAGTAAGGACAAAGAGGTGCGGGCGGGCACACGTTTGGATGAAGAGAGGATGTGGTCTTCTCCAGCAAGAATCCAGAAGGCAAGACGGCCGCTGTTGAGAAGGGTGTTGACTGAAGGTGCCAGGGATGGATGGCTTATTGTGGAGGAAGCAGCCGCAGTTGCGGGTGGTACTGAAGTAGGAACTGATGGTGAGGCCTTAGAGGCGGATGTCTGGTGATGACTAGCCTGCATTGTAGGACTTGCTGAGTGATGCTGATGGTGATGTGGCGAGTGATTATGCCCACTATTAGCAATGGTTGGCTGAGGGGAGCGATACAAGAATTCAGGAGCATTAGGAAGTAGATCAATGTTGGTAAGCAATAATCATGATGCTCTTCCATGTAATGTAGTGCTTGAGAAGAGCATCATTGTCAACAACACAGCCAGGGCCCTAATGCCTCTTTTCTGTGCACTGAGGCATAACTGTTTCATCATCTCACCTCAAGTGGCTTGAAACCAGGTACGTAGGTGTCCTCCTTCATGGAGTGAACATAGGGTTTAGTCCACTTGTCAACCCTGGCATCAGCCCAAGCAGTGTTCACTCTATTCACAAACATGGCCATCATGGCAGGCCCATGTAATGATTCATCATCCTCTACAAGCATTGGACCTCCTAGACCTCCATTTCCATGTTGCAGTAATTCTGAGGCGGGGCCCTCTGACAGAAATCCCCTAAATCCACTGCGTCCCATCACAGTTCTGTTCTCATGAGATTGTGCAGCAATCGCTCCGTTCTCACTCCCTCGCCTCCGAGAAGTACCATTGATAGAACTCCACCTGGATGAGGTTCCTGTCACATCTGCTTCTGTAGTGGTGGTCTTGGGGGGTGAATCATTGCTACCTCCATAGTCTTTAGTCTGTGAAAAAGGAATGGCGATTTCTAGGAGCCGGTCAGGGGTATTAGATGAGGCTGCACCACTGAAGCTGAGGCTGCGCCTGCGGAGCAAGTTATTTTCAGAGGGAAGAGAAGGGCTGAATCCGGTATTATGAGGTCCCTCCTCATCTGCTAGTGGTGGTACTGACTCTAGAGATTGAAGTATGCTTCGGACATTGCGGTTCCCTGAGCTATTGGCTCCCATTGAACCTGCTTTACCACTACTGGAGAGATTGGCTGCTGCTTGATGACCTGCAAGATGGTCTTGGAGAGGTTTCTGTTCAGTGTTTGCAGCTGTAATAGACACAGAGGATGCACTTATGAATGTACATGATTTGGAGACTGTATCACTTGAGCGTCTGCTGGGAGGTGCAGCAGAGGAGCGGATCCTCTGGTGATGATGTTTAAGTAGGCGCCCGTCTTTGCTCTTCTGATCTGTAAAAGTAGTGCTGGAAAAAGAAGGTTCAACGTTCTCAGGAGGAGACTTAGATTTAGTTGCTGGCGCCGATGCTCTGGGACAATGAGCCAAAGTTACTGAGGCTATGGTGACACTCTCATTGCCAGCACTAGGGCCATTGTTCTTAGGAGCTCTGGTGCCACTCTCATTGCCAGCACTAGGGCCATTGTTCTTAGGAGCTCTGGTGCCACTCTCATTGCCAGCACTAGGGCCATTGTTCATAGGAGCTCTGGTGCCACTCTCATTGCCAGCACTAGGGCCATTGTTCTTAGGAGCTCTGGTGCCACTCTCATTGCCAGCACTAGGGCCATTGTTCATAGGAGCTCTGGTGCCACTCTCATTGCCAGCACTAGGGCCATTGTTCTTAGGAGCTCCGGTGCCACTCTCATTGTCAGCACTAGGGCCATTGTTCTTAGGAACTCTGGTGCCACTCTCATTGCCAGCACTAGGGCCATTGTTCATAGGAGCTCTGGTGCCACTCTCATTGTCAGCACTAGGGCCATTGTTCATAGGAGCTCTGGTGCCACTCTCATTGTCAGCACTAGGGCCATTGTTCATAGGAACTCTGGTGCCACTCTCATTGCCAGCACTAGGGCCATTGTTCATAGGAACTCTGGTGCCACTCTCATTGCCGCCAGCAGACAGCTGCAGGGAATCCTCACAGCAACCTTCTCTAGTCACTGAATCATCCTCATCATCTTCTTGATACCACGTCTGCAAGGCAGGGTAGGAGACAGCAGCACCTGACTCGCTGTGACTCCACCTTGAGAAGCTAGGCGGGGCTGCCGGGCCAACAGCGCTGCTGCACTGGGAATTCCCAACTAAAGACGAAGCAGTCTGTTGGGCTAGCAGTCTGAAAGAGATGAGGGAGCCAGTCTTATTGATGGTACCCCCTGCTGCCTGACTGGCAATCCTTGTTCCATTGCTCACCCCGCAGTCACTAGCATTGATTATGGATGATGAGCCGCCAACACTCTGTCGGTGTTTCTGGCTAAGAAAGCCAGCTACACCCCGACTGTCACTGCTAGATCCATAAGATCCATTGCTGTTCCAAGTAGATTGGCGATGCCTTGCTGTAAGTGCCCGCTGCCTTTGGTGTGTAGCAGGGCTGTGAAGATGATGACCTGCAAACCTGTCTGACTTATTTGCTGCCCCAATGCTCCTTGCTTTAGGAGACGGCACGGCACTGGACAGAGAGGATCGCTTCTCTTTTACTGCTGTGGGTACCAGGGCTCTGGTGCCACCAGCCTGGGATTTTTGTACCATAGAAGCAACAGGGGATGACGATGGCTTGCTAGAAGATGCGCCATTAAAAGCACTGATGGCCGCAATAGCAGCACTACTTGTACTATCATTGGCACCTCCTGTACTGCTGCTGGCAGCCAGCCTGCTGATGAAGACTGAGGCGGGCCTGGGACTCTGCAGAGAAGCTCCTTGAGTACATATTTCTTGGCTGCTGTTCTCAGCCTGCAGGACCCGCGGAGTAGGGTCTGGGGAAGAGGGAGACAGAGGAAGATGGCTGTTTGGGACCTTGCTGATGCGATGCTGGTGTGGGCTCGGACTGAAAAGATAGCCAGAGAGAAAAATGCATACATTGAGATGACATTTCAAAGTTAAAGATAGTGCATAACAATGAGCGCAAAGCTACACGGCTTTTTTCACGGCTAGTTCAAATTCAAAGAGATACTCAAATTCTGGGATGTTAACATCAACATGCACATCACCCTGCTCTGAGCCACAAAATAAGCGAGATCAGCAGGCCTCAGTCTGTCGCTCACTTCTCAGATCCAGAGGAGCCGACATCAATGGGAGACACAACTAGCATGGGTGGAGAGGTAGCATGATGAAGCTGTCCAGCAGATGCACCACCATTAGTCATCGAGGTGACACTTCCAGCTCCAGTACCCACCCCAGTCATGATGCCACTGCTGGCGGAGGGTGGCAAGATCACGCCTTTACCAGCAAATGCTAATGAATTAAAAAGAGTTCCTGCTGGCAGACGACCAGCTGATCCCACCATCACTGCACTTGTTGGCGTCGTAGTTAGTGAGGGAGGGACTAGGACCCGCCGTTTAGCTGCCATCTTGTTAGGGCCCTGCTGATGTAGGAAGGATGCAGCAGAATGAGTAGCGGTGCCTAAATCCGCAGCTGTCATCCTGCCTTCATGCTTACTGCCCGTTGTATCGCTGCTACCTCCCCCAGAGGAGCTGAACCTTCTTCCAGCCCAGCTGTCACGTAGCCCAGTGCCGGCACTACTACTGACAGGCGGCGGGACAGGTCGGTAACCTGCTAGGCCACTATTAGGAGCTGCCAAAGCGGCTAAGGGAGAGCTGTTACCTTCATCTCCACCGCCATATGTGTCACCATTAGTACTACCTCTTGGATTAGTAGTACTGCCTCTTGGAACTGGGGTGAGAACCTCCAAGGATGTAGCTAAAAGGTTATCAGTTGCAACAATCAGCCCCTCATCTGCATTTTGAGCAAGCAGCAGGCAGAACTGTCGAGTGGTCGAGCAGTATAATAAGAAGTACTGGGTTTCATTATGCACAACCTTAGTGCAAGTACAACCTTGTGCAAGTACAACCTAGTTAGTGTAAGTACAACATTAGTGCAAGTACAACCTAGATAGTGCAAGACAGTACCAAGGTACTTGTACCACTGAGAGCAAAAGGGAAGTCACCTGTGGATGATTGTACTGCCGCCCCCGCCATTCTTCTGTTGGCATCATAATCATCATCCTTTGCCTTCATCAGTAGTCCGCCTACAACCTCATTCATCAGTGATGAGGGCGTGATTGGTGGACGGTCCAGTTGAAGTACAACTGCTGCTGTAGGGGTGTATCCTTCTGAAAGACTAGGATCTGACTCTAGCAGAAGAGCTGATCGGGTAGATTTTAGGGTACTCTCTAGGCTCATGCTACGAAGGTCAGGGTACACCATACTTCCATCACTCCATCTAGAGAGAAGTTCAGCAGCAGCTACAGAATCAGGCATCAAAGTCTTTACTGATCGCTGAGTCTCAGCCACTAGGATCATCGAGGCCACAGATGTCGCATCAGCTTCTAATGATGAGGATTTCTGATCCTCCTGCAGACACATCAAACTGGCTGACCAATCAGTGGGATTCAGACGCGGTATTTCTGAAGAATTCAAAGACACAATATCATCAGCTGCGACAGGATGATGTATTTGTTGTTGGGATGGAGACTTGTATACTCCCAATGATGATTTTTGTTTGTGACGAAAGTGGCCAATACCAGGAGCAATCGCACTGGTAGAAATGCTGCTGGAAAGCAGACGGATCTCCATGCAGTGCAGCTGCTCAGCAATGAACTTGCTGCAATCTGTTCAGCATTATGAAGGAGCAGAGTGTAATCAATCTCAGGTTTGATGATAATGGAGTACATGAAGGGAAGCAGCGGGGAGCAACAAGAATATGAAGGGAAGCAGCGGGGAGCAACCAGCAGGCGGGAGTAAAGTGAACAAAGACTGCTTTTATTGCTGAGAAAGTCCACTGTTAAACTTAGGGTCATAGTCTTAGGTCGCTGTCTTCTGCAACGACATCAGAGTTGGTGCATTATACAAGCATCATTACAATGATACGGCTGAGTAGATGCGAGATGTCAGAGTTGGTGCATCATACAAGCATCATTACAATGATACGGCGAGTAGATGAGAGATGTCAGAGTTGGTGCATCATACAAGCATCATTACAATGATACGGCTGAGAAGTATGAGTCGTAGATGAGAGATGTCAGAGTTGGTGCATCATACAAGCATCATTACAATGATACAGCTGAGTAGATGAGAGATGTCAGTGAGATGTCAAATTATCACAACAACCATGCATTCGACTACAGAACAAGAACAATAACAGGATAAATTTTCTGGTCAATTATTGTATATTATTAATGAACTGGCGCACCTTCACCCAATATCTCAGGTATCATGTAGCTGAATGAATCGATCCGTACTAACACTCCACTCCTCCCCTTTTTGCTACGTAAGCAGCTTTGGAAGCGCAGTGCTGCAATCAGTGCCAGGTAGGTCCTTCTCTTGGCGAGGTAAATGCGGATCCGCCACTCTGCAACTATATATGATGACCCTGCAGAGGAACAGTGAATTCCAAGTATTCCAAGAGAACTGATAAGATATATTTCCGGCGATATGCTGTAGCAGTTATTCAGAAACAAGGCGATGAATCACGTTGCACCTGTTTAAGAGATGCCTAATAGTATACCTGATACATCAACTACTACAATGGGCTAGTGGTCCATTTGAAATCAAAACTATGAATGCCTTCTTTATCATGAGATATCAATGAAGAGTACACAGCCGAAGCGGACATTCTAGACATTCAAGATGACATTTAGAACATTAAGGCTGCTGGCATAAAATTATGACTCACACATTATGTCACAAACTATGTCACACATTGTCACACATTAGTATGTCACACATTATGACACAAACTATGTCACACATTATCACACATTATGTCACACACTATTTCACCTGAGGCCACCTGCTGCTGTCCATGATTCATTTGAAAGAGGGTCAGAGAGGGAGCCGTGATCCTCTCATTCACATCAACATCATCGCCCAGGAGGCGCCGCCTCATGCTACTGGAACGCTCTGCAATATCCCTGATTAGCATGCAAAGAGTTTCCGAGATTACATGCTGCTGGCATTAACCCTAAACCCTAGACCCTGATTAGCATGCAAAGAGTTTCCGAGATTACATGATGCAATACGTGCAAAATAGACGGGATAATCCATTTGGATTGCGCAAGAGGTCCCTTGATTTGAATGCAATTCATGCTGCAGAAAAGTATTTAGCATCAACATTTAAAATTTAAACATCAAAAATCTATGGTTAAACAGACTGAGTGCTGTAATGGAGAAAGTTTACTTGAATGAGACCTTCATCTTCGCCTCCTGGAAGAACACTTCGATGTGCTGTGCCTGCCCATTCAATGTCTCCTGCAGAAATCTCATCCATCACAGTCAAGTTCCTCCACTGCCGTCATCACATTATCTGATATCATTTAACCTGATGGCATTATTAGGTCCTAGCTGTACTAGCTAGCATAAGTACTGTTGATGACGGACTCATCTGAAATAGATATAAGCTGGACAGATCACCCGCATTTGATCTTCAGCATTTGCATCATTGCACATATGTAGTCTTCTTCTAATAACCATGTAACTTAACCTTGTAAGTCCTAATATTGGAACAGGTTATTATGGGTTGTAGGCGGATTATGTATCAACAGCAGGATCCATACCTGCAGATAATCAAGTTTGACCTTAAAGCTTCTGCCTCGTCGTATGGGAGGTCTGTGTAGGCCTACAGATTCCCCATTATGAACAATTTTAAAAATAGCATGTGTAACAGAAGCTCTGAATCATTTAGGGAGATACTAAAACTTCAACATGAGTTATGACTCAATCGCTTGGTAAATAGTAAATAAAAAATTGATAACAATAATACAACAGCAGGCAATATAAAATTTTAATCTTATGTTGGTACCTGCGTATCGAATGAGTGAAGTTGAAGTTCAAATGTGAGATCAGGTTGTCTTCAATCTTACCTCCGAGCTTATCAAGCTCGCGAGCACGTTCTGAGCGCCAGTTCCCAGACACGTATTGCTGCCATTGCCGGACATCCCAGTTCAAGACATTGCTGACACAATCACAAGCCATGCATTAATTGGTACCACACGAACAATCGCCCAATGTCTTAATGCACAGCTTAAGACATGTGAGGTGAGATGGAGGACATGTGTTGCTGCTACTGTGCAACTTAAAAGTTGAAGATTAATGGTAAATCCTACACGATTTCTTATGTTTGCTCGCAAGATAGAAAAATGTGTGGAAACGACTTGACCTAACGACACAGAGGAATCTTTCAATACCCAAATAAAATATTTAGATTCTACCCAGATGGGTGATTTCATTAATCAATTTATAAATGTATGTATGCTAATCAACAGCAATGCAACCTTCTTCATCCCAACATACACAATTCACGACACCACGCACTCAAACAATCAATATAACGATTACAAAAGACAATTTTATGATGCCTTCCTTACTGAATAAAGGCCATGACCTAGAGAGGAGTTTTGTCCTGCCATCCCAATCTGCTAATCACGACATACGCCTGTTTTCAGTTGATCAGGAAGTCATGAAATGGGTCCTAGGATTATGCTTGGAATATCAGGACATCAGCCCTAGATCTTCCAAGCAAGTCCACCAGTCCCTTGCTTATAGTTTTGGTGCCATGTGGAAGTTGCATAGCAAGCAAGTTAAAGCCATAATCCTCCACAGCCCTGATGACTTCTTCATGATGCACTGGACCATCCAATAGCATCTGCAGAAATGAAGAGGAGGATGAATTGTATGTTTTTGGTTAGGTGATGACAATGCTCCATGTTGTGCATGTCATCTAATTCTGCCTGAAGAGGTATTAGATGTACAAAGGCCATGTGATGGGCTCTGCTCGATTTATGACCTGCTGGGTCATCTGTACCATGCATGCACATTCAGGGTCATCAGGTACATAATAGATTGACAACACCTGTGAATGCTTATTAGTACCTGCATGTACATCATACAACGCTTCCGAGGTAAAACGACAGATTATAGCCTACGGTTGAATCATTGCAAATTAGAACTACCATACATCCAGAAATATCAATCTTGTCAGCTTCAAAATGAGATATCAAGGATTGTTCTCAATTCTCACATCAGATATATTTCCGCCGCTAAGTTTCGTAACTGCTTCTATGTGGAAGGTGTCAATGATATGCTGCATGTTGGAGCGACGCCGCTTTGTGACAGTCTTTGACGAGTAAACCTGCTTACACAGCATTGGATATTTTAACAGGTTGTCAGCCAATTTTTGTTGATCTTTCTTCACACTATTTTAAGCAACATATCTCATGATGTGAGTTATTTTAGAGACATTCTGTTGACTTCCGCCCGTTTCCATGTTAAGCTTCTACACCTGAGCCAGCGTAAGCTTGTCTCCTCTCCTTGCTAGTAGGAGGCGATTACAAGCATAGTCCAGGAGTGAGTGACTCCAGCCCTCAACCATAAGCATCATACGGAGCTGACCTGTCATGCCATATAGCATGTCAACTGATCGGATAGCTCTTGGAGTGAGAATCAGGATGGGAACCTGGCGAGAGAGTTTAGGGTGACCATGAATCAGAGCTTTGATATGTTGGAGGGAGAAGGCGTGGGAGTGAGGTAGCAGGGCTTCCAAGGTTATTATAACAGGACCTGCAGTACCTGCAGCCTAGTGCAGGTTAGAGCTGCTCATGATTATTAAAATCCAATCGTTCTCATACCTTGAGACGCTTCAGATTGGCCATGGCCACTGACACCAGCTTAGCTTCAGGTTTCTTCATAAGCCCGGTGGATGGAATGACTACCAAGTTGATGCTGTGCTCCAACACAAAGTCCTCCATCACTTGCAAGCTTGAATGAACACTCCGCACCTAGTTCATGGTGATGCAGCAGGAGCATGTCTGCGCCTTATAACGTCATATAAGGTTGTACATAACCCTTGTAAGTCTTGCGAAATTGTGAACCCTGCTAAACCCTGTTGCAATGTTTTAATTGCCACTACTTCAGTATTACAGAGTAACTGCAGTTACTCTGTAATATGTAACCGCTTGCTACAAAAACTGAAGGCCCTCTGGCAGGTACCACAGATGATCAACATCACTACAGTAAAACTTAGTGGCTTGGCTAATTAATAATATTCCTCTTTAATACTATTCATCTCTTACAAAATTTATTGCTTGTCTACAAGCACATCAATCCTAACTTCTCACCAGCACACACAGCTTAACCTCTGCAGGTCCACAAGGACGAGGCACGGGTAGTCTGGATAGTAGACTTGACAACATTGACCTCCCAGCCTCCACCTCAGACTCCTCCTCCACCACCATGACCAGGCAAAGACTGTCCCTGTGTTACAAGAATCATGAAGACAACCACAGACTCATCATCAGCATTAGTGCAAAGGACTAAGAATATATGTACAGATGAGTACTGCATGTCAATGAAAGAACACAACTAGTGCACTGCCAAAGCTAATACGTGAAGCCGATACACACGTAACTGAAGCCGATTTGTACTGAAGCCGAATCAGAACCGTAGGAATGACCATTTAATGAAGGATGCTAATAAGGCGATGAAGGAGGACTGAAATGTTGATGTAAAAATGACATTTTTGTTACTACCTGTCCGTTCTAGTCAGAGCCAGGGCCATGCGAATGGCCAGCAAGCTATGTGAGGTGGAGGAGATGAAAACAGCAGCAGATATAGCAGTTGGGTCCTGTATTTTAGAAAAAGTGGAGGAGATGAAAACAGCAGCAGATATAGCAATTGGGTTCTATTGGTGGAGGCACGGGACTTCAGAAAATATGACGACTAACTCAACTAACAGATCTAGCAGTACAAAGGGCGGCTACCATTCAAGGGAGACGAAGGATAGCAGAAATTGTCAAGCAGCTTATATTACTGGCAGCAGTAATGAAGTTGATATTCATGATATCATTCATAGAGAGCACTGCTTTTAGTACAATTCTTGTGTGACATTATAGTGTGGCATGCATGTGTGGCAAAGTGTGGCATGCACATGGGTAGTTTCACCTCATTGACTATCATCATACTGGAAGTCAACTTCTTGAAATGCCCATCACTTGCGTACAGCAACCCCATCAGTCTTGGGTCCTGATTCTGTTGCTTAGTGAGCTGAAGCAACAGCTCTGCATCATCAAATCCAGTGAGCACTTGGGAATGGTGCTCAGAGGCCTAACAATGGAATGATGATAGTACATATCGCTACTGATGAGCTGAGCAAGAACGTCTAGAGAAAATATGGCTGTCAACCATAATTTTCATCATATAACATTCTACACAATCTACATATTATCCCACAAACTTTTATGCCATAGCTGAAAAATGCGATGTACTAAATGTATACAGACAACCAGCATTACGACCAGCATTCTGGTCATACTTCGTCAATGTAACCCGCCGTACATTACAGCAAATTACATTCTACGATCCGCCATAAAATAGATTTCGGAGACGATTTTGAGAATAAGCAGAACACAACCGCCATTATTACATCACCACCTACTGAGGCTTCCTCACCTGAGATGTACATTTTTAGTCAATCTTGAAAGTGCAATAACTAGCTTCAGTGTCCTGCTTACCCACCTGTACAGCTATGGTATTTGCGTAGTAGGTTCTGGTGACGTCAGCGAGCTCCATGCGCACATACAACAAATCATTCTGAACCTTCAACCTAGGTGTGAAATTCTGCTGGCTTGATAGCAAATGCTTCAGGCTGGGTACATGAAAGGCGTACCTGGTTGTTGTTCAGAACAGAAGTTGAGCACTAAGACTGTAGTTCAGGTAAGCAATGCTGTCACACCAGTGGATACAGGTGGGGCAGGGGAAATATGACTGGATCAACAGGAGGAGAGTGCAGCAAGAAATTTCAAACTGTCTTTTGTAAAAAAAAGTGATCGCATGCAGAGGTGGTTGAAGATCTTACCTTTGCAGACCCACAGCTATGAGCCCTCTATTCTCCCTCATGGCACGCAGCACAGCCTCAATCATTGAGATGCACGACAGCTCTTGCATGGTGACCTGCTCAATAATGGAAAAGAATGCAAGTCCTAATGTAAATGACCATTCTCACCAAGTATCAAGTTGAGGCAGTCTATGATACTGAATGCAGATGCTCAGCTGCATGAGATGCGTTTATTGATCATCATGGCGCTGAATCTGACTTTCAAACTCCCCACCTCTGCATTGTAAAAAGTGTTTGGACCTGCATTGTGACACAACACTACACTTCCAAACTTTCTTGCATATGCCAACTTCTCCGAGAGGTGAACCTACAGAGAAAGATACGGCAATGCCTTTAATATAAGAGAAGCGAAGATATGACCAAACTTGACGTTTGACGTCATAACAATGAAGCAGGAAGCTTGATACTAATACAGGAGTACTAACAAAGGGTATCTAACAGAGCTCTCACACCTGGGTCACAACTGAAGATTTGTGGGCCGTGGATCTGTGAAAGAAAGCCTGGGACAGGAAGCCAATATCCAAAATCCCATCTCCCCTCAACAATGACATGTCCCTGGCCCGGTAACAAGTCATCCACTTAACTCCACGGTGAATTAGGAGCTGCATGGTAAAATGATGACAGTGTGCAATTTCAAAAAGTGGAGCTGAACAAGCAGATTTAATAGTAAATCTAAAACAGATCTAGAGCCACCAGAACACAGAAAGATTGCACACAGTTTGTACAGATGATGCAGTCTGAGTGGATTTAATAGTAGATCTAAGTATATCTATAGCCAGAGCAAAGAAAGATTGCATACAGTTTGTTTGAGATGATGCAGTCTGAGTGGAAGGCAACAATACAATTCTGTAGCCAGTTCAAAATTCAACAATCATCAATATCACAAAGGAAGAACTAATAGTTCTGTTAAACCTCCTGTTCAACCTCCTGTTCCTCTCTCACTTCAGCAACAGTACCCTCTAGCACATCCATCAGTCCCTCAGGGCTCATGACAAATGCATCAGGATGCCAGTTCAATTGCATAGCAGCAATGCCAGTCCCAGTGGGCTCCAGCCTGCTGTCTTCATCCTCTCCTTCTGGGCTGATAAACCGCTGCTCCTCATCATCATAAAGATACCCGCCATGCCTGGCTGAGTGATGATGATGACATTCTCCCGCCTAAACCCTGAAAAACATTATTTAATAAAAACACATGATGCCAAAGACAACAGCTAATAATAGCCGATTATTATTCCATGATGAGAAAAGTATGAACAGTAACAAATCAAGTGGGAATCCGAGAAACTTGATGAGCTCCCCAAAAAATTCATATGATGCATAATGGAGCATGAAAGATATGAAAATGCATCATTGCACATCATAACGAGAACCAGAGCACACCATAGAACTTGAACTCCCACAGTTGTTTCATGACCTCCTCCTGTTGTTCATCATTCACACTCAGCACCACGTGAGTCTTGGCCAGGGCCTCAGTTCCAGCCAGGTCTCTTACAGCTAAGGACAACTGCCCAAGCACCCGGCTCTGACAGCTGTGTGCATGGCGCTGTGCCTGCGCCCCATGATGCCCATGCAGCAGCCCAGGCCGAATCTTCCCAACAAGGGCATAAGGATCTGAGGTCCAAATGTCAATCTGGGACTCTGATTCTTGAGATCCTGGATGGGTCTGTGAACCTGTTGCAACTCCAACAGTTGATGCCAACAGTTTTGCTGACACTGCAGCAAACGCAGTAGGGGGCGTCACTGCAGATACATAGTCCTCTCCTGCCAGGTACCAGAATGCAATCCCTCCTCTTCTCAGGTTGTCTGCTACTGATCTCCTGTGTTCATCTCCATGGATGCCCTGCAAGTATGAGCTGACTCAGCAATTGATATGAATACAACCTTCAGTAATAAGTTCAAACATGTCCATGCAGGAGGATCATGCAGGACATGTCCATGCAAGAAGATGATGCAATATGACATATCCATGCAATAAGATGATGATGCAATATGACATGTCCATGCAAGAGGATGATGCAATATGACATGCCCATGCAAGGTGATAGTCATACATGACATCAGCTTGTACTCCAATAACTTATCAGCTTGTACTCCAATAACTCAACAGCTTGCACTCCTATAACTCGTCAGCGTCTCTCTCACAGAAATAGTAACTATGCCATGATACAGTTGGACAGCACTCTATGTGACTAACCTGCAGTCAACCACGCCACAGTACAATAAATACAACACACCTTGACTTGTACTTGCGGTACAACAGCAGGACGTGTCCAATGGCGTGCTCTAGGCTCTACCCAGGATGTATTCACTCTGTTGCAGTACATGGCCAGCATGGAAGCAGCATCCCTGGGCACACCGCCTGTAGTACTACCGCCAGCTGGCGGCAGCAACTGGATACCTGCTTCCTGTCCTATCTTACCCAGCTTCTGGAAGGTGCCGCTGGTAGTAGAGTCATCCACTACATCCACCTCCTTAGAGAGCCTGCTAGTGCTGTTGTCATATGAAGGCACTCCTGATGACAGCGATGAGGCAAGAGTTGCAGTGATGTGATGACTTGTGGGGCTGCTGCCATGCAACATAATGACACCATCCTCAGTCTTCTCCTCCTCCTCTTCTTCATCCTCCAAATCCTTCCCAGTTAAAAAGGCATCCTCAGCAGTGAGTCTTCCATATCCCACGTTGCTGGTTGTGACGTCACAGACTTCGGCTCCGTCTCAAGAAAGGAAAGGCACCAGTACTGCTGCCACCAGGTATCGGAGCAAGACCCTTCTGCTGCCATCTAGTTCTGGCCGCAGTCCCCCTTGTCCCATCAGGCACCATGGCTTCTTCTGAATCTGCTTGCACAGTCTTCCACTTTTTGTCCTGTCCTGTTGCAGTCATTTCTGCACCACTGCTAGAATCCCACTTGCTGATGAGTCTGCCATGCTGTGCCATGACTTTACCCTGCTTAGGGTTGAAACCTTTCCAACCACCTCGCAGCGGACTAGTTTCAATGGCTTCAATATTTTTGTGTACCGCCTCATTAGAGGCTGTAGTGCTAGCTCTTGTGTTTAGAGATGAGGAAACAGCTTGTGAAGCCTTGTCACCTTTAGTAACACTAGTGCCTTTTCCCGGATGCCGTCTCTTGATTGCATTTTGGTTGACTGCAGAACTACTGGATGAATCTTGTTTACTACTTGGATTGAGGGTAGCAGGGTCAGTGACCGATGGCTTCTTGTTACCAAAAGTTTTTTTAGGTAGTGACAGGTTTGATGAGTGCGCCATTCCACCCACTGGAGGCTGCTGCATAAGGGATGAAGGTCTGGCCTGAGGTGGCTGCTTGATGTCATCAGTAGTGTTTAGTTCAAGTATAGTTGTAGGAGTAGCAGCAGAAGCAGTAATCGCATAAGTGTTGATGAGCTGGTTGAGGTCACTGAAGCTGCGACTACGACGGGCAAAAGGGGAGGGCCTGCCTAGCATCAGATCAGGATCACTGGATCTGGGATCTATATTGCCAGAGATTCCTCTCTTTGCACCACTGCTGCTACCAGGGTCTTCCTTGCAGCGACCCAGAGCTGCCGCAATGGATTGTCCCACTTTCAAACTCTCCAGAAGCTTCATCCTTGCCCGGGACACATAAGGAATACCACCGCTGCCTGAAGTCTTTGGGCTGTCCTGCTCATCATGTCCTTTCAGCCCTGATGATGATGTGAACTTTTGGGGAGAACCTTGTCTTTCTGACGATAGTTGAATAGCAGGTGACCTGCCAGCAATAGTGTCAACTCCAGGGATGACAATCGAGGTATGAGGTCTGCCTGTAGAAGGAGGAATGGGCTGAAGGCCTGGACTACCGGCTAATAATGAACCACCCGCCTGCATTCTGGATATGACTTGCTGATGAGTATTCTCAATTATCTCTTGTGGGTTACTGGAGGCTATGTGATTTGAGGCTAGTAGATGAATTTGACGCTGTCGTGGAGTGTTACTAGTGTTACTAGTGTGCCTGCTCAAACAGAAGAATGAAATACCTTAAGATAGCAGTAATGATAGCTGCAGGTTAGGAACTGATAACATCTAGCAAGCTATATATACAACCTTCTACTCCACGTATCATCATCAATGGTACTCCTATCACATCTAGTAGTATCATCAATAGTACTCCTATCACATATAGTACTAGTATCGTCACAGTGTGCTACCATCATTCAGAGCACTCACAAAGGGTCAGGCACATTCAGAAGACCCAAACCACTGCCAGCGAACAACGTTTGCGCCATGAGATGCGGCGCATTTATTGTGACCTTATACTTATTATTGAGGGTTGTTAATGGCAACTGGCCAGTTGGATGGATGTTCAGAGCACTTCCTTTTGGTCCCACTACACCAGTGCCTCCTCCTTTACCTCCTTCTGAGTTATTGCGCGGCTTATTATTGCTGCTCAATAATCCAGTCCCCCCATCAGAAGTGCGCTCTTTATCGATCAGACTTCCTCTCATCCTGTCTGCACTCTCTCCATCTGAGCTGCAGACTACATTGCTGCTCATGCCTCCTCCATCTGAAGTGCGGAGTACTGTATTGTTATTGTAGCCTTCATGAGAACTTTGGCCTTAACAGACAGTCTTCCATTGCTAAAGGTGAATCCTCCGTGACTGGTATCTGCCTCTGCTAACAAAGCTGGGCTACTGCCATTCAGAGAGCTCCTTCCACCATCACCCACCTCAGTAGAAGAAGTAGTTGTTGTTCCAACGAAGGCAAATGTCTTGAACAAGGATCCAGCTGGGGCCCTTGAATGAAGGTCAGCCGCAATCAACAGTGTTGGAGGCCTGGCAGGCCCTGGGGTAAAAGGCAGAGCAGTGCCAGGCATTGTACCGCTGACAGATTCAAGAAGACTTCAGGGGGATCTGAGGATTGGTGCTGCTTGCTGGGGGACACGGGGGGGCGTATCATTAGCTCCGGGCCCTGAGGGTAAATGCTTGTGAGAGAGGTAGGTTGAACAAGGAGAGAGCCAGATTCCGCCATAGAAGAGCTTCCGGAGCTGGCTCTTGCAGTTTTCCGAGCCAGGATACCCCCTGCTGGGATATTGGTCTGCTGCAGATCTTGGTTCCCAATCTCAGAACAACGTTTTGATTCTGACTTCTTCTTTTTGCCGTCATCAGGTTTTCCCTGCTGAAAGGACAAGTCAGGACCTGCGGCAGCACAAAGTAAAGGAGTGATTTCATCTAGACAATCATATGCTACATGTGCCCCTGCATTTAAAACGCCATCGCCAATAATGCTGTACCTTCTGAGCCAGGCCTGGCGACAGCACTACTGTCAATATTGTTGCTGCTTCCAATGTTGAACATCAGGATGGAGGAAGTACTCCGGATCGGATCATCATCTGGTTGGTCCTGGCCGCCATCGGATGATCCCGCCTCCTGCTCCTCCCCATTGCTTATGACTAGCAGGTCACGCCTAGCCAACAGCCTCTTCTGCTGTGCAATAAACTTGCTGCAGTCTGCAAACATGATGTACAAAGAGTGCAGAGGTAAAGCCGGTCATCAGAGTGAGCTTTCCACAAGACAATTTCAACTCTCATCATCCTAGAAGCTGCTGCTACTATAATCAGCTGAGTCATTTGAACCCTGATGCACAATTATTGTCCCGAAACGCACAAGTGCGGTGCGTAATGTGCAGAATTCGACCTCACCTTCCCCCAGCATTTGAGGTATCATGTAGCTAAACGAGTCTATCCTGTGCAGCCCTCCGCCAGATGAACCCTTCCTTTTCAGGCAGCTCCTGAACCTGAACACACACACTAACAATAGAAGCGTCCTCCGCCGGGCCTGATGCACTCTCAACCTCCAAGCTGCAATTGTCGAGCAAGCAGCAGCAGCAGCTGGAATGACGGTTAGTGCTGAAGAGGAAGCCCCGCTTCCGTCTGTTGCTGCAGATATCTCAACATCATTTCTCATCATGATTGATGCTTCCTCATTTTCATTTGATAAGGAGCCATCCGCCACTACTGCCACCATTGCGTTTGACTTCCTAACAAAGACAGCCGGGTTCAGTTTTGCTTCAGGTTAGAAAGGTTTACAAGAGGATTGCAACAGTAGCAGTGATTAGTAATGGTATTCATAGCAAATGATGAATTTCTGCATCACAGATTTCTTCTGGCCCTCAAGTGTCAGATGGCTAACAGCAGCAGAAAGAGCTTTTATAAGAATCTAAAGGAGAACGTAAGTTACTAAGGTTACGCAAATTCATAACCTAGCCAAGTCAATTACACTACGTGGATCACTTGTCAGACTCAATATGCAGACGATACAAATTAAGTTTAATATTGGCCAGGTAGTTTATTAGTGTCGCAGGCAGGCACACTAGGCACACAAATTAGATATTGGGATTATGATAATTATAATAGTAGTCAATTAATAAGGCTACTTAGCAGTCTACTTGCTATAATCCGTATTGCTGATGTCATCACCTGACAAACAACTGTTCAGAACTTTTTGCCTTCTTCCTTACTATCCTTACAAGAAGTACAAGTAGTACAAGATGAATGCAGCTGTATGATCACAGCCCATTAGTCCAGAACTCAAACAACTATAAAGGATTTGATATGAATTGTGATAAATTAGATGCTCACCCTGAGAGCTGATGCTTTTTTGAAAGGGAAGCCAGGGATGTCGTAGGGGATTGCCTGGGTCCTTTCTTCTTGGCCTCCTCAAACAGGCTCTCTAAGATGTCCGCTTGATTCAACAGGGTGCTCTGCAAACAAGCAAAAAGAAAACATCAAGCCAATCAGACGCAACCAGCAGGGCACGACTGTTTGACACAGTTGACTTGGATTTCATCATCCAGTTTCCATTATTTCCATCATATTATTCAATTATGTAGCAGCTATTGCAATAATGACATGACTGATCCGTCAGCAACATTAGTTAATCAGGAGCTCCTCGTCAGCAGTAATAAACTAAATAAACTTGTGGTACTTGTGGTGAGTAAAGTTTGTGTATTATAATGCACGGAGGTTGTCTGCAAGTTCAGCAGTGAAATCTCCATAATTATCAATACCCCTAGGTACTCCATCTTCATTTTGAAACTGTTTCCTCTTCCAATGGCAGGTCTGCCGAGTCCTGTCGTTGTTAAACAGCATATTATTGATCACAGGCGGCAATGAAATCAACAATAATGACTATGATTTAATAAGACCCGCCTACTCCCTTCTTAATTTTGCACTACTTTCTTTGGTTGTCAAGAAATGATGACGTGCATTTCATTTTGTTGGTAGATATTATTTATTAGCAGGCCATGACGATGAGTAGCGGCATTCATCAGGCGGGAAGAATATCACCAACAGAATAATAAGTTCATCAAGTTAGGATTTTGAGGTCACCTCCGAGCTTGTGTAATTCTCTCGACTTTTCAGAGCGCCAATGACTCGTGACATATATCCTCCACTCCTGTTCGCCCCAGAGAGAAGCATCTCCATAGACATTAACATTATTGGAAGCCATCGCATAATTTGCAAAATAAAATCCTCGTTAGCTCATAAAAACGCTTATCCTGACCATTTGTGTAGCACTCGGGCTATAATGATTTGCCTAAACATGCATCCGGTTTCTGAATCAAAAGGTTTTGATGGATAGATTGAATATGTAAATATGTGGCTACTTAAAGCTTATATATTCATGTTAATAATAATTATAATAAAACGCCGAAGCGTAGCTTGACGTTTACAATGCCAAAAGAGTTAGGTATTGTGATGTCCATAATCATACTTTCACACTAACAATGTGCAGAACAAGTCATGCATAATCCTACATTCCATTCTGCTGTGGATCAGAGTTGGAGATCTGTTTTTTGCTTACATTTGTTCATCTTGAATAGGGCTGTAGTGCTTGCTGGCTTCATATCAACTTCATTTCGCTGGCAACAAAACGGAAAATGAGTCACAAATGTAATGTATCCTGAATCCCCAGTGAATTGTAGCAGAGCTTTCATCCACAGGTTCATAATGATGAAAAAAATGTGTGTACTCAAATTCGTATGCTCTCGGCATTCTGACCTCGTACAACAGAATCCTTTCAATTTTCTGTTTATGGTGACGTACGCATTTCACCATCCATGCCTTCTCAGAAAAGGCATCCTCCTTCTAACAGTCGTCTTTAGAGGAATAATGTTCATGACCTTATTTCCATGCTCATTTCCTTCCCACCTGAATTGACAATCTGGGGCATTTAGGGCATTACTTGCAACTTGCTTTATTTTACCTACGACATATTTTAGCTTCCTCAGCAATCCATGAAATTAAGTGTATACTGCAGTCACATGAAGAACACACAAGCTACATAAGCAGAGGCTGCAATATCATGGTACTATGCCACCTCTAAATGCAGTGTGCATACACTTATATCAAGTCTACTCTACTATAACAGTAACATTTGAAATACACCAGAAAAAAATGAATGCTTTTTGTGCCTTCAACCCATTGAAAACAAGTACTCAGGTAGTGCAAAAATAACTTACTAATTCTAAATATGAGACAAGAAAGTTGAACATGGATGTAACCCAGTACGTGAATAGCTGTTGCTCATGACATTTGATACATTTTGGTTTGGATATAGATCACTCGCATGTCCTTCTAACAAAGAATATGAAACTAATGAATAAACTAAACCCACTAAAATTTTCAACACTTCTTCACATGTATGAGCCATGGCCTGCGTATTACTATTAGGCAAAACGCACCCATATGCCAACCTATTAAAACTAGTGCAGCAACATCAGATGATTCAGAAGGATGCAATATACTAATGGCAGGTCCTTTGGGCAGACCATGAAGTAGTGCCATGAAATCCGCCATCAAACATACATCTTGGTCTCAGTTATCAGTCCTTGCTGACTCCCCACAGCTACTCAGTCAACTGCGCCATTATTGGATCCCCTAGTCATCAAGGTGAATTCATCCCGCCAATTGATCATCTCATGCGCTGCTTCATGACCAGGACTGCAGCCTTGGAGGTCCCCATCAGTGTCAGCAGACTCTTGCTGATGGTCTTGGAGCCAGGTGGAAGCTGCATGGCCAGCAGGTTGTACCCGTAGTCCGCTAAGGCTTCATCAACCACCTCGTGGAAGGTACCGTCCAGGACCATCTGCCAGAGAGCAAGAGTAGTAACAGGTAGTCATGATTAACAACTACATGGAAGTATGACCAGCTGTCCTCTATCTTAGGCAGTAAGTAACAAGGAATCTGTTCTTCTTCAATGCTACTTCTAAATCACATGACTGAGCTGATCAATGAGGAGGACGTGATTCATATTGAACAATAAAATGAGCAGAATTCAGGATGCTGAAGGACTAAAGCACATTATGTTGCTGTGGTCTGCTTCTCCAACATGCACTCACATCATTCAGACCCCCAGCATGCTTCATAGATGCTACAGTTTTGAAGTCAGTCATAAATCGTCGGAGATTCCCTTTCTGCTGGTCGGTAGCGGAGCGGGATGAATAATTCTGTTACAAGGCGGTTGAAGTGAGGGAAATAACATGAAGACGAGGAAGGGGCAGCGTCATCCAGATGAACAGTAGCTAGCAGCAGTAGCTGGGAAACTAATCTCATGGGTTTAGGGTATAGGGTATAGGGTTTCAGGTAGAGATGTAGGCAGTAACCATAGATTAAGAAAACGTGTCATGTACATTATTAAACAAACATGCTAAGGATGAATAATGCGGGATGAATAATTCTGTTACAAGGCGGTTGAAGTGAGGGAAATAACATGAAGACGAGGAAGGGGCAGCGTCATCCAGATGAACAGTAGCTAGCAGCAGTAGCTGGGAAACTAATCTCATGGGTTTAGGGTATAGGGTATAGGGTTTCAGGTAGAGATGTAGGCAGTAACCATAGATTAAGAAAACGTGTCATGTACATTATTAAACAAACATGCTAAGGCATCACAGTTCACTCTAGTTATAGTACTTATAGTGAGATCATAACTCTCGAAGCTGTTAGGATTATCAATACCTGGGTCAGCGTCAGCTTGTCCCCTCTTCTTCCTACAAGCATCCTCTCACAACAATACTCCAACAGAGGCATGGCATAGCCCTCCACCATGAGCATCATGCGCAGCTGGTGACTTGTGTACAGCAGCTCCACTGCCTTAGCAGCTTTGGGAGTAACAATGATGATGGGTACCTAGGTCGTGGGTGGATAGAATATCCTCACATACCGCCTAGTCAGGGAGGCAGCTATTATATGGAATCCAATCAGGCTGAGGCCTTCAATAACGGATCAAACTCCCTCTCATATAAGAACAATTCAGTATTATAACAGTGGCCATAAATGCTGTAAAGACCATGCACCCAGCTAGCATCTCAAAGCTCCTTTATGTCTTCAGCATCTTCTGGTGACTTCAGATCATGAAAGTCTCAAAAACGTGAATAAGCCGATTTGTACTGAAGCCGAATCAGTGCCTCAGGCTGCTTTATGTGTGGTGTCAAGTACATTTGGCTGAAGAACGATAAAGCTGTTAATCAATTGCACACCGGCTTTTCATTACATACCTCTAAGCGCTTCAAGATAGCAAGTGCCACGGACCCCAGAGCAGCCTCTTTACTTGAGAGTGCATTTGAGGGTACGACCACCAGGTCACACCTGGATACCGTCACATATTGCTCCATTGCATCTAGCAGTGACCTGCCTCCCCTCACCTGAGGCAGGAATGGAAAAAATAAGCAGTTTCAACTTCAACTTAAAAGAAAGTGCATAAACTGAGGTTGTGGACTGACGCAAGGTTTTTGACTGATGCAAGGTTGTTGACTGACGCAAGGTTTTTGAATGATGCAAGGTTGTTGACTGACGCAAGGTTTTTGACTGATGCAAGGTTGTTGACTGATGCAAGGTCATCGACTGGTGCAAGGTCGTCGACTGATGCAAGGTAGCTCATCACATCCATTACAAAAGCTTAGCCTGGCAAGGCAGCATCTAATGAGCTGTAATGGTGTGTAAATATAGACTCTCTTACCACTGCATGGATGCGGACCTCTGCAGAAGGTCTGTTAGTCAATCGATCAAGGACTGTTGTCACCAGTTGCTTAGCAGCTTCTGACTGAGACACGTCAGTTACAAAGTTGACCAAGTGGACCACATCCCTAGGTGCACAGCAGCAGTCAAAGTTCATCAGTTCAAGGGACGGAAACTGCTGTAGGCTGATTTCATTCTTAGGTTGCAAATTCAAAAGTACAGAACCAATCATTTTGGCCATACGACAGCTGATAGGGAGCTGATGATGCATCTACCAGGAGTATATAAATTATTTGAAGATGGCAGATGATACTTCAATAATCCCACTTACTTTCCTGGCCTGCAGCATCCCAGTGCAACTCTAATGGCCAACAGGTTTGACATAGAGCCATCCACGAAGACAGTCGTGTTACAGAACTGATCTTTTTCAATCTCAAACACCTGCGTGATAACAAAGGACAGCATTATCTTAAATAATAATGCTGAATATGTTGATACAAGTATTTTGGATCCTTTAAACATACATACCACTACTGTGGAAACTGCAGCTAGTAACCAGCAGGCGCTCATCATTTTTGCTTAGAATGTGAAAAACGTACCTCAGGCTGGCCTGCATTTGAGGCATGGGTGTCTGGAGCAGGTTTCAGACTCTCCAACAGCCCGATCAACATTCCATTTGCATTTTGCTTCTCAGTACAAATCAGCATCTCCTCCAAATCTTTATGCGTGGTTAAGAAGTGTGGGAGGGCAGGGACCTGTGTGTGCGTTAGACAGCGCGATGTAGGCTTTGTAATGAGAGCCAACAGCAAATGTGAATTTCACATATCTGATGATTATGGTCATGAAGCCTCTATCACATGTCAGCATCACATTACCTCAACAGCCAAGTCAGCCTCAGAAACTAGATTTTCTTACCTCAACAGCAGCCAAGTTAGCCCCAGGAACTCTCGTCACGTCAGCGATGTCCATGCTAGCATACAGCAAGTTGTTGCGGACTTTCAGCTTTGGCTTGAAGCTTGTGTTGCTGGAAAACAGCTTCTTCATGCTAGGCACATGGAACATATACCTGAAGACAGTTAATAGCTTAAAAAACCATGTCCAGAATACATCAGTCAATGGATCTCACTTGCTCTTGACCATACAGGGCATGGTGCACAACAACCTACATCATTCACGTGGCTGCAATCAAGTCGTCATGGATGGTCATGACTACATCCATGATGTGTACATCAGTCACCATTGAGGAGGGCTCACCTTTGAAGCCCACCCGCAACATCACCATTGTTGGACCTCTTGGCCTCGTTCACAATCTCGCTCATTCGATGTGACGCAGTCTCACACATACGCAGCTGTGTATGACATAGGGACATAAGTCCAACTTATTGCAGTGCAAACATGTCAGTTCCCCGTCATTCTTATTATACAGATGCCAGTTTCACTTAAGGTCATGGGCAGTCAAATATCTATGCCTTAATAAGCCTCGCACTCATTTTGTTCTAAGTCAATTGCTCGATGAACAAAGGCTGCTGATACTGACATTACTAATCCATACTACTGATATCCAAGCTATCTTCATAAACGTCGACAACAGACAAGATTCAATGCAAACAACGTGAGGCACAGTTCAAATCACCTCGACATTGATGTTCTCTCCTCCTTGACCCAAAATGATGCTGTCTAGACCCCTAACCCTGAACATGAGGTCTGACACAATGGCCTGCAAAAAATCATGAAATAGAGAGCTTAAAGCTGAAGGTGAACAGCCTTTGCCAGAAGGCTTCATATCAAAACCTAATGTTCAGTTGCATCACTAGTGACTATGCCATGACAGCCTACATGACAGGTGACTATGGCATGAGGGCCTATATGACAGGTGACCATGCCATGACAGCCTACATGACAGGTGACCATGCCATGACAGCCTACATGACAGGTGACTATGGCATGACAGCCTATATGACAGGTGACTATGGCATGACAGCCTATATGACAGGTGACCATGCCATGAGGGCCTACATGACAGGTGACCATGCCATGAGGGCCTACATGACAGGTGACCATGCCATGACAGCCTATATGACAGGTGACCATGCCATGAGGGCCTACATGACAGGTGACCATGCCATGACAGCCTACATGACAGGTGACCATGCCATGACAGCCTACATGACAGGTGACCATGCCATGAGGGCCTACATGACAGGTGACTATGCCATGATAGCCTATATGACAATCTCAAACATATTAATTGGCATTAGTCCCTTGTGCAATGTTCCTAGTTCCATACCTTGTAGCTTGATGCGTGTGACTTCAACACATGCACCTTACCTGAGTGACCACTGCGGCTTTCCTCATCTCTCGGAGCCAGATGGCCTGAGATAAGAAGGACAGGTCCATGAGGACCTCTCCACTATATACCGCCATGTCTCTTGCCCGTAAACAATGAAGCCACTGCACTCCACGCTGTGTCAAGATGTCCACAGGCGAGGCTGGTAGAATGTCTACCAAGCCATCAGCACTGAGCACAAAGGCGTCAGGGTGCCAGTTCAATTGCATGGCCGCCATGCCTGTCCCTGTGGTTTTGGAGCGGGTGATATCTGCATCGTCAGAGATGAAGCGCTGGCCCTGTGGATCGTACTGATAACCGTTACGCTTTGGTTGAGGAATTATGATGACGTTCTCCCTCTTGAAACCTAGTGGACAGGAATCAGAGCAAAACATGAATACTCCCGCAGCATTGATAAACGAACTATGATTCAAAGGAGACATTTGTGAACAAGATTTAATGGGAAGAGGTCTTGGGCTTGAAAAATGTGAATGAAGGCAGGCCTCATGAGTGACTCACCATAGAATTTGTGATCCCAAAGCATTCTCGTTGCTTCCTCTTGCTGGTGATCATTTACATGGATGATAATCTGCAAACCAGAACAAATTGTTGCTAATGAATTACAGATCATGGACCCTGCAATGGAGATAGGCAGGTATACACAATAATAGTATATGGCAAGTCATGCAGGCGGCTTTGATATATCTTTTAAAGACTAGCTTACGTTGGCCTTAAGGACTGCGATGTCTCCAGCTGCCTCACGGATTGCTAAAGCAAGCTGTGCCAACACTCTAGACTGGAAGCTGTGACCTCTCAACAGGGATTTGCGCCCATGTAGAAGTCCAGGTCGGCAGCGCCCCATAACGGTATAGGGGTCAGAGGTCCACAAGTCAGGGGACAGGCCAGTGGCGCCGTCTGGCAGCTGAACATGGTTTAGACAGTTGAGTTATGACTGAAGAGCTGACAATTAGAACAAGAGGGGGGTTTGTATAGTGGCTACTGGCAATTAGAGCAAGAGGGGTGCTTGCATAGTGGCTACTAGCAGAATTGTTTCATGCATAATCCAAAACACCAGTGCATTGTAGTCCTTTAAAGCATGAAGTCATGGACCTTACCTGCATGCAACTACAAAGCCATCACCCTCACCTGCATGCAACTACTAGTAAGCCATGGACCTGCTGCTCACCTGCATGCAATTACTAGTAAGCCATGGACCTGCTCACCTGCATGTAATCCTCCCCAGCAAGAAACCAGTAAGCCATTTGCCCATTCCTCACGCGCTGAGCCATCGTGTCCACCTTGCTTCCTTCCCTCACACCCCATCTATCTTGCTCCTCCAGTGTGAACACGTGTGGAATTCCCCATGCCCCAGAATCTGCCCACTCCTCAGTCCAGGCAGTATTGACACGATTGGAGTACATGGACAGCATGGCACTCCCATCTGGACGTTCATCAACCTGCAGGTAAGAACAGCATATTAGTAGCCTGAACATGCATCATCTTCTAACCTGCGTCGGAGGCATCCATTGCAGCAAAATCTTTCTATCAAAACCTCCATGAATATTCTGTACCATCATATCATTAAGGATCTGTTATGAATGTTGTACTAGCACCTAACTATGACGGAACAATGCATGTGTTAAAACAGGAAATCAAAACAGCAATGCATCCCAGCAAGGAAGCTCCTTAAGCCTCATGAAATTGCAACGTCACTGCAGTGGTGTTGACCAATTATAAAATGTGAGGTTTGAGGAGCTTCCTTGCTGGGTTGGCTGGTGACAGTGACCGTGTGTTCACCCTACCTGTACTGGTTGGGTTGGCTGGTGACAGTGACCGTGTGTTCACCCTACCTGTACTGGTTGGGTTGGCTGGTGACAGTGACCGTGTGTTCACCCTACCTGTACTGGTTGGGTTGAGTCTCCCCATTTGATGCCTGCAACCTTGGCCATCTTCAACACAGCCCCCGTCTTTGTCCCTGCCTTACCCCACAGGCCCCCTTTCTTGCCACCACCCAACACGCTGCCACCAGCACCTGCAGACACAGTCAAACCATCTCCCAGCAGCATGGCCCTGGCTTCCTCTTCCATGGCTCTGTTCTCCTCCTTGCTGGTAGCTGGCAGCATAGGCGAGTCAGGAGAGGACGACACTGAAGACAGATCTAAAGTATCCTTCTTATCTGATCGTGAAGGAGAGGCTGGATGATATGCATCCGCGTTCTCTGTTACCTCCTCCTCAGCTGCAGTTGTGGATTGACGCATGAGACGAAGGTTTGCAGCGCGCCTGGCAGCCATGGTGCTACCTGTCCTGCCAATAGATACTATGGGGGCAGCTAATGCAGGTCCTCCAGGAGAACCATCTGCAGAGGTACTGCCCGCAGGAAGGGTACGGCCTTCTGACGCTGCTGAATGTGCAGACTGAAGCAAGCCTAGCCTCCGCGCCACTGCAGTTTGAGAGGGCCTGCCCAGCAGATGTTGAGCATCTAAGGATGTTGAGACAGAATGAGTAGAAGGAAAGGGTCCAGGAGGTGCAGCACCATCATGTACTGCCTCTGTCTGAGAGGAGGCAGCAGGTGACGACTTAACAGGCGGTGCTGAGGCAGCTCTCAATTCGTTGAAACTGCCAGCATTGTTGCCGCCTCCAAAGAAGCTGCCTATCTTGCCGAGCCTGCTGCTGGTTGGAGGTGCTGGCGTCATAGGAGAGCCAGAGAAGGTGCCAGGCTGCACATCCCAAGAAGCTGCCCGTAGACGTTGATCCAGTTGGTACCTAAGGGTCAGCAGTATCAGCAGAATAAGACATGATTTTATTCCCATCACAGTTTGTACCTAAGTGTCAGCAGTATCAGCAGAATAAGACATTTTATTCCCATCACAGTTGGGAGTAAAATGACCTAGAAGATGAGAAAGTTTTAAAAAGCAAACTTTCCGTGCTGCTGGGTTTGAAGAGTGACTACTTTTTTGTGGCAGAATTTATTCATAAATAACAATTGCAGCACAAGGGGGAAGAAGCTGGAACCCTTCTAGAAGAATGACAGAAGCTTCATGAAATAACAAGATTCTTCAAATGTCCGCACCATATCAGCTCAAAGATACTGCCCACTTACCCTCCAGATCGGGTAGGTGATGTGAAGCTCCCTGAGGTAGCTGGCCGCACTAAGCCTAATGGCTCTGAGAGCGGCCGATCTGGGTCTACGGCAGGTGCCTCCATGACTGATCCTGGTCTGCCCACGGCGAAGGCAAAGCGCTGGAACAAAGAACCTGGAGGTGCCCTGGGCGGTGAAGGTGGGATCATGGGCTGCTGCCTGGGAGTCTCAGGCAGCACTTCAGCCTTGGATGGTGAGGATTGAGGATGCGTTACCAATGCTGCCGGGGCAGCAGAGCCTGCAGGCAATGGTTGAGTCCTGGACTGTGGGTTTGATGATGCCAGTGAATTAACTGGAAGGGAAGTGGTGGGCGGAGTGATGGTTGTAGTAGCAATAGCTTCCAAGGCAGGTAGCACCACACTGCCCTGCTGGGTGGGGCCTGCTGTTTGGGGACGAGAGCTACCAGGCTTGGCAGCACCCATCACTGCTGAGCGACCAAACCCTGCAGACACTGCATGCTTTGCCAGCTCCTCTGCAGTACCAATACTGACCCTCAGAGCAGTCACAGCTGCTGCAGTCTTGGGCCTAAGGACACCTGAAGGAGCCTGGCCAATGAAACCAGCAGGACCGGAAATCCCTGCCGAGTCAGCTCCAGAACCAGTGCCTGCATCCGTTGATTGAGAAGGGCTCATCCCTCCTTCAGCTTTAAACCCTTGGGTCTTCCCCCCTTTCTTCCGATCCAGGACCTGCGTTTTCGTTGAGGAGACAGTGGAGCGCAATCGTTTGAGTTTGTATGTCTCTCTGTCTATTAGCTCCTCCAGGTTCTGCCCTTGGGCCCACTCTTTGGGTTGTAATGCAGATGATGTCCCATCCAGAATTGGGCTACCCGGGTCAATGGGTCTACCAGCAGCTGAGGATGCAAAAGCAGAAGCTGCAGTGACAGGAGCACTGGAGGCAGGTGATGCAGTACTTCTCAATGGTGGATTTGCATTAGGCGACTGCAGGCTGTCCTGTTTAGAGCCACCCACTGATCTAGCGGAAGAGCGTGGGCCTCTGCTTGGACTCTTCAGAAGGGAGGCCAAGTCTGTTGCCTTAGCAATCTTAGGTGATGGTCTGGTGGGACTGGCCTCATTTCCACTTACAGCTAAGCTAACTCTTTTACTTGGAGAGTTGACTACAGCACTGGCCTGTGATGAATTAGTTTGCAAGGCAGAAGATGAAGCGGCTGTTGCTGCAGCCTTAGCAGCGGCAGCATCTGCCTCGTACTTTTCCCTCTCAGACATGGCCTTTGCCTGTTCAGCAACAAATCTGACGCAATCTGCAGGCATGCAGGTACGTAGGATTGATCTTGCCATCACGAATGTCAAGCTTTGAGATCAGAACAGCAAGAGCAGTTTCCTGAGACAATGTTTCACTCTGGATACATCAGCATTGAGTCATACATCAACTTCACTAATTCCTCTGGGCTTGTAAATAAAGATTCCTCACCATTTCCAAGCAATGCAGGGATCATGTAGCTGAAAGAGTCAATACGTTTCAAGCCACCCTTTCCACCACCCCTAGGCCTTCGCTTCCCTAGAGCTCTCCAAAACCGAATCATTGCCAAGACTGCAAGGAAAATTTTCCTCCTTGCATGCATGACCTTCAGGCGCCACGTAGCCACAGAAGCAGAAGGACCTCTTGACACTACATGATGTACAATAATAGAGGTGATGCAGAAGGACCTCTTGGCACTACATGATGTACAATAATAGAGGTGATGCAGAAGGACCTCTTGGCACTACATGATGTACAATAATAGAGGTGATGCAGAAGGACCTCTTGGCACTACATGATGTACAATAATAGAGGTGATGCAGAAGGACCTCTTGGCACTACATGATGTACAATAATAGAGGTGATGCAGAAGGACCTCTTGGCACTACATGATGTACAATTATGGAGGAGAAGCAGCAGGCTTAACCCAAAAGTGACAAAATCCATTATGGCATTAGACAGATGCACAAAACATGGTTCAACACCTGCTGCAGCTGAAGCCATTGTTTTCTCGCCTCCAGTATTAGACTTTCGTTCCCAAGGACGCACTCTATCCTTATTAGACGGCTTGGATGTCTCAGGCCTTGTGCCCCTAGGTCAATAAAAATAGAAAGTAAACGCCTCATCCTATAAAGAGGGTAGCTAGTGCGTTCATAAACAATATATTCATACATGTCTCCGTCAACCTCAAGTCAACACTATTTCTTGTATTCAGTCAACCTCAAGTCAACACTATTTCTTGTATTCAGTCAACCTCAAGTCAACACTTTTCCTTGTATTCAGTTCTGTGCATGATGAGTGGACATTGAAGCAAACGCAACAGAAATATTTAGCACTGACAGCTCATGATGAGTCATGTTGGGATGATACATCTCATCAACTGGACTGGACGAAAACTTACTTGCCCGGGACTTTCCCCCTCTCTTTAGCCTTGTTAAAGACTCCTTGCATGCTGTCAGCTTGATCAATCAAAACTGTCTACAAAAGATAAACAGAGCCACTCATACCAGAGTCATCAAAGATAGTTATAATGACATTTTCCAGGAGAAGATGTCAGAAGTTTAGCATCCTGCCTTTAGTACGCTGCATAGATGAGATGCCCTTACCCGAAGATACTCGAGCTTCATTTCAAAACTCTTTCCTCGGGCTAGCGCAGGTCTTTGAAGCCCTGCTCAATATTAACAAGAATAAGAAGGTAAGTAGTCTGTCACTTTTCAATGCTCATTAATTTAGAGTCTTTACCACCGAGCGTATCCAATTCTCTCATGCGTTCGGAACGCCAAGGACTCTGTATGTAATCCTGCCATTCATCTGCATCCCACTTCGCAGGATCGAGAGGTTTGTAGCTCATTTTTTACAATTTCTAATGTTTGTCTTTGAATTTATTTATCACAAAACGCTTAATGAATAGACGGGAAGACGAAAATTTTCAACTTCCTTCGAAACATCGTAAAATGCAGATATGGTGACAATCAGTGTAGGCAAACAAAAATAGGGCGCAAGTGAATTGCTCGAATCTACTTGGGGCTTGCCTGGCGCGGCATCACCCTCATAGAAAATATCAAATTGAAGATGGTTATGCAGTTGACTGATGTTCAACAATTGGCATGTTATTTCACAGCGTGCATCCTTGCACATGTTATCCTAAGGCAGGTGGCAAAATATCAAGCATAGCAGTTGCCAGTTGTAAACTGCCTATACCTAGTTTTGTGTATACAATCAAACAGCATCCATGTGTTATCATGAAACTTCTCCTATCACTTTGGACATTAGTGTCATTGCTACTAGCTTGCCCCGAGTCTTGAAAATGAAGTGCCTGTCGTAGTACATGATTAGCACATGTGTGAACCTGCATCCCCATGTAAGACACAAGCTTTGTCAGTGGAATAGGAAAGCTGAATATTCAGCAATGAGAACAGATGCATCATGAGTAACTGCCAAGACAGTTGTCCGCTATGTTCCTATTGTTACCCTTGTCGTAAGGCAATAGTGGAATGCCCAACTGTGCATGATTTGTATTTTGCAGTATCAATGGTATTCCATTGAACGGTGATGAGCAAAACCTGAGAGCAGTCTTAGACAGCAACTGAGTTAAGGCACAAGGACACGATAGGTGGAAGGATCCACAGAGATGCTGGATATAAGAGATACACAGGTGGTGGTGCAAATAATTTAGATTGAGAAGTGTGAGAGGCCTCACTTTGCACAGGTTCCCCACAGTCAGGGATATGAGATGGAGGAGTTGATTTGTCACTGGCAACGTGGCACATAAAAACTCGCAATGAACCAGTGGCTCTGAACTGGAGGAGAAGGTGATCTTGACTAGGAATTAAAGGGTTCTTAGACAGGTAGACTTACAAGGTTGTCACGCGAGCTCAGGAGATGCAATCAGAAATTCATTGTATCAGGGTTTAGAGGCATAGATCAGGCTGCCTTGCAAACTGTAGTGGCCCGCAAGGTGATCCGCCCACGGTCAGGAGGAGATGAGGCTGCTTTTCTTGGCAACAGGCCGTTGCAGTGTGATCCACATTGATCTGTCGGCACCTGTAGTGTCCATGACAGCTTTGAGGTGCTTATGACGCAATAAGTCTGAGTGCTTTGTATGGGAAGGAATGAAGAAGAAGTAGATGGAACAGGAAATTTGTGGTGAAGTATAAGGTCAAATGTTTTAGATATTGTTTTAAAGTTTGGAAATGATTTGCAATGCACTTTTCAACCAGTAAAGCTTATCACAAGCGTTCGGACTATTTCAAATTAATTCAGGTACCACTTTTTGCACTAATCAAATTTTATTAACTTTTTGAAAGTGAATGATTTTAATTTCAAATATAGGTCCAAGGTCAAGAGTGACGTTTGTTCTTCCGTGTGACTCAGCTTCATGAGCGGTTGGTAACCTTATTACTTTTTCATAAGCTGACAGATAGCAAGAAACGTCTAAAAGATTTTGTAAACTTAATGTCGTTGGCTCTGTGCAAAATATATATGGTAGGTACCAAGGTGTACCAGCAGCAGATTTGCACGCTTTTGAATTTAGGCTGTCAAAAACTGCCTTTCAGGTTCCTTTTAACTGAACTGCTCTTTCAATTTCCTTTCAACTATTATACTGAATCGATGTCATCTCAGCGTACATGCTTTGCGCTTCACTTCAGTATTGTTCTTCAAACGCAGACATTATCGCTGGAAAAGCTGCAGATGTCAGCTTTACGCTACGTAATGATATGTGCCATGCTGCATATTATTTTAGGAGGTGTCTATGACGTAAAAGCAGTCAAACACATTGCTGCTATTCGACGTCTTGATGAAGCGAATTCTATAAACGAAATGCCATATTCAATTGTTGTAAATGCTGCGGCTCGACAGCATGTCATCAGCTCTTTGATCTATGGTGTAGCTTTTGGAACAGCAGAAACTGTATCTGACCTCAATGCACCATTGAACAGGTACAAACGATTGAGGTACTGTGTTATTTGACAGCATGTGACCTTATTACAGAGTGTTTTTATTGCTACCCATTATTGCTACTGACATTCAGGAAAATATTATTGTACGTCATGCTGCAATTATTGCAGGCTTGGAGGTAACCTTGCAAGTACTTACAACTGGGAACTCAATGCTAACAATCATGGAAGTGATTGGTACTTTGAGAGCACACACACAACCGGCCAGAATCTTGCATCTGCACCAGGAGCATATGCTGACGCCTTCATTAGTGGTTCTAAGGAGGGAGGGGCAGCGGCATTGATGACGATTCCTCTATTACCATACATAGCAAACCTCAGGCCTGGCTATGAAACACTTCCTAGCTTCTCCATTCAGAAGTACGGGCCTCAGACAGGACATGATCCCTGGCATTCTGATGCAGGTGATTCTGGTGATGTCAAAGCCATGATGTCAGACTTAGTCATTTCCTATGAAAGGAACAACTGCTTGATCTTAGGCGGAGTATTAATGCAAAATACCTTCTCAGTGTTAACATCACTTTTGAGAGTCTCAGAACAAAAATTATGGGAATGGGCCACTAGCCAAATGCAAAACTTCAGAGATTTTCTTGGCTCTAACAAAGGTTTTTCTAACAGAAACTCTCTCCTCCTTGTTCCCCCTACTGACAGGAAATGGTGTGAGTTTACCCACTGGTGACTTTGTCAGTGGTAACAATCCTTTAGATGCCTATGTGCCTTCAAACACCACGGTGCAAAAGGCATGGATAGATCACTTGCACAGCACTTGGGGCAACGCCTCTAGGTATTTTCTACTGAGAATAGGGATAATGAGCCTGATGAAGATTCAATGAGCTCATGTAGCTCATGATACTGATACTTATTGTTGACTACAGGAGCCAGAGCAGCTCATGCAGCTGACGACACATGGCTTAATTTAATGTGCATGAGAAAAGATGACAAGCATCTCATCTCCGGATCTCCAGATCCCTCATCGTATGATTTCCATATCCCTCATCTCATGATCTGGTCCAGATCTCTCATCATCGCATGATCTCCAGATCCCTCATCGCATGATCTCCATATCCCTCATCTCATGATCTGGTCCAGGTCTCTCCGCATCGCATCTCCAGGTCCTTAGACCCTTTAACAATCACTTCAATTTTGGTATGATCTTGCAGTGGTCCTTTGAAGTACTTCCTCATGGACAATGAGCCGAGCCTTTGGTATCACTCACACAGAGATGCTTACCCCAAGGGTCTGACAATGCAGGACGTAAGTAAGAGGACTATTATCCTCATCTCAGGTATTTGAATTCTAGTGATGTTATCTTGCAGGATTAGTTGATGTGATAGATAATGAATGAAAACAAATATGCTTAATTGCTTTAGAGCTAATAGAACATCTCAAGGCGGAGCATGTTTTGTGCCATTATTGAGACTCCTGCATGCATCAGACCGCTAGGAGCAGGAATCATGTTTCCGTAGTTTCTGATCTTCATAATCTGATTGACTCTAATTGAGCTACCGTCCCTACCTTCATAATCTAATACTGCAGGCTCTGGACTTGATCATAGACTATGGGTCTATGATCAAATCTGTTGATCCTACTGCTCAAGCTCTAGGGCCTGAGGAGTGGGGATGGTTGGGCTACATGTACAGTGGTGCTGACCAGCAATTTGCTCAGACTAATACGTACAATCATCCAAATAATTTCCCTGACAGAGCAGCACATGGGGGTATGGATTATGTGCCTTGGCTGTTGAGCCAGCTGTACGCATATGAGCAAAACACAGGGCAACGCATTCTGGATTACCTCAGTTTGCATTACTATCCTCAGGTATGATGTACATGATCACAGATGAGTCCAATAATAATATTCAACTACATCTTATCCTCACTACAGGTCCTGACATCTAAATGTAGTTATCAAAGGGACTGTACCTTTTTTTCAGCCTTGCCTCTGAGCTCAGACATGTTGGGAATGAGATGATGAAACAAGATAGACTACTAGAGATATATGATTATGCAGCTGAGATGAGTCAAGCTAAGAATCGTTTTTTGTAATTTACATTTTGTGCATCACGACATCCTTTGACTGAAGGGAGGAGAATTTCAAGGTAGCAACAATCTCACCATGAAGTTACTTAGAAATCGTTCTACTCGTGAGCTCTGGGACCCTGACTACATCTCTCAGAGCTATTTGAACACTACTGTGATGTTATTGCCACTGATGAAGTCTTGGGTTGAGCAGTACTATCCAGGGACCAAGGTACAATTGACCACATTGCATGGAGGTGTAACTGCTGTGCCTCCTGGTCATATGAAAGGTGTAACTGCTGTGCCTCCTGGTCATATGAAAGGTGTAACTGCTGTGCATTCTGGTCATATGAAAGGTGTAACTGCTGTGCCTTCTGGTCATATGAAAGGTGTAACTGCTGTGCATTCTGGTCATATGAAAGGTGTAACTGCTACACAATGTGAAGACTATTGTGATAATATGGTCAAATTGATATACGACTGTAAGCTTTGGGTGCATGGGATTATCCTTGGGTGCATATAGACAAGGCCAGTCATGATTAAATTTTACGCCAGTTAAATTGCACACCTGGACAGTATTCTGCATAGCTCCGCGCTGCTGTTGTGTATTATCCATGTCATGGTTAATGTTAACTGATGTCAGTGTGTTAAATAATAGTATAATATGGTCACAATACCTCTTCAGGTTGCTCTGACCGAGTACAATTGGGGAGATGATGAAGGCATGAGTGGAGCTACCGCCCAGGCTGACATCCTGGGTATCCTTGGGAGAGAAGGTGTGGATGTTGCCACAAGATGGGAATGCCCTGCATCTGGGACTCCCACATACCAGGTGTGTTGACTCCCACTCAGTTTTTTCAAGGAAGGCACAACAAGCCGCTTGACCTGAATAGCCTTAATTTTATGCGATGATGTGAATTAACTAGACTTTGGCAAAATCTCTTAATTCAGCAATGCCTGCAGAAGCTGAAGGAATGATGTGAATGAATAATGTGATGATATTATCCATCATGCCGGTCAGTGCCTGTAACTACTGCAAGCAAACTGTAGAGAATGAAGGGCATGATTGTTTTATGCCCTGTTTTTCTTTCTAATTCTATGACACGAAAACCAATCGGCACTTATGATGAGTGTTTACGTGTTTATCACTGCCTGGACTCATCACTGGTAAATAAGACATATTTCTCTCACTGTTAGTTGGGGCATAATGCTGTTTATAGAGACTTCTGTTGCTTCAGCAGGTGCAAATACGACATTATGTGTATTATACGACAATTAATGTAAAACTGTTGTTTGTCCTGCAGGCTTTTAAGATGTACCGCAATTACGATGGTTCAAACTCTACGTTCGGTGATGTGAGCTTGTCCACGAACAGCACAGCCAATGTGGACGACCTGTCTTCCTTTGCTGCTCTTCGCTTGTCTGATGGCGCCCTCACGATAATGGTGGTCAATAAAGTCTTGCCTCCTAGCTCTGATGCGTACATTGAATTGAGCCTTATTGATTTGCCCCTCAACCTTTCATGTACAGGATCAAGCGAGGTATGGCTGCTGCAGCAAACAAGTCCTGCTCTTTGTAGTAGATCTTATCACTTGAGATGCAGCTGTGCTGCAACTAGTACCAACTCAATGACCTGATCTGATCATGACTCATAAGGATTGATAATTGAGCACTCACGGAAACTGAAAACAGCTTGATTCTGGGAGAAGTACCTTCATATTTTGTCATAGTTTTAAATGTAGCATAGTGAGCAGAAGAAACTGACAGAGCCGCCATGACTAGGTTTAGATTAATCTTATTGTCTTTGAATGCTGTTGAGCTGCAAGGTCTTGATGGTACAAAGACCTTAGTTGACAACTACGACCTCATACTGATGCTGATTGCAAATGACATTTGATTCTGAAACCACTTGCAGGTCTGGATGTTCTCAAACGCCTCCTTTGTGATTGAGCGTCAGGCAGACTTGAGCATTGAGAGGGTTGAGGCTAATGGTAGTCTATCTTCCAGCTTACAAATCTACGTCCCTGCTCAGAGCATCACCCTGCTTGTAGTGCCAGCCTTAAGTTCGTGTCATTGGCCACCCAGCCCCCCCAACATTCCTTCTGCACCTGCACCACCCTTCAATCCAACTCCTGTCTTCAAGTCCAACACTGTCATGCTCAATAGTTCATCCACAACTGACTCCACAGCAGCAGGGGTTCTCCTGTCTGGCTCTAATGTGACATTCCTCACTAACATCACGCTAGTGTCAGGAATCTTCTCACATGGGATCATAGATGTGGAGGTGCATGAAGGCCTGAACAACAACAGCCTTATATATCAGCATTCCTGGGCAGGTGTGAATTTACCTGAATCAGGGTTTGTACCAATGGGACAATACCCTCAAATCCCTGTCACCGCTACCTTCATCTGGGACTGGGTGGTGACGAGCACCCCTGGGAGCTACTACATGGTAGTTGGCACAGCAAGTGGCGATTGGAGCGTGTTTTATCTCTGGAACTCAAGCTCCTTCTCCATGCAAGTTGAGGCCCCTCCTCCACAGCCTCCTTTTCCACCATCCCCACCTCAGCACCCACCCCAGCCTCCACTTCCACCCATATCACCATCTGTTGTTCCTCCTGCAGGCCTAGTAGTTGCACCCACCTTCTCTACAGCATTGACCATGGTAGTCCCTGGAGAGGACACCATGGTTTTAAGTCCAGGCGAAACAGTTACATTCATCACCAATGTAACACTGTTGCATGGGTTTCTCTTGAATGGAGTCGTTGACATGGAGATCCGCAATGCAGGAAACAGCAGCCAGCAGCTGTACCAGAGATATTGGTTGGGGATTGATATGGTACCGGACTCAGCTACCAACAGTGGGCTACCTAGTCCTGTACCTCAGGCAACTCAGGCATCTGCTGTTGTACTTAGCTTCAGTTGGAGCTGGAATGCAAGTGTAAGCCCTGGGAATTACACCATCATCACTGGAGTTTTCAGCTCTGGATGGAGCACTTGCTATCTGTGGGACACATCAAGCACCTTATCAGTTCAAGGTGCTGACGATGAGTCATCACTTGAACCACCCTCAAGACAGACCCTCGCACTTCAACCTCCGCTTTCTAAGACCTATAGCCCTCCACATTATGTCAGCTCCTCGGTATTACCTCTTCAGCCTACTACCTACGACCCTTCTCTCCTGGCTCCAATACCTCCTCCAACATATTCTCTGCAATCCACTTGGAGGAGTACCTCAGCAGCACCATCTTATCCTCCTCCAGTTTATCCAAATACTGATGATGTAAGGGACTCTCCCAACAGGTCACCCCGCCCACATGCTACCATAACTCCACATCCTCCCTTATATCCCGCATCACCAGAGGCCACTAGGATGGCCGCCCCTTCCAAGTAGTGACTCAGCTTTGTAATCAACAATGCACTCAACCTTTTGTAACGACATACTGGGGATAGCAACTGCCTTCAGCAATATGCCCTTCTCTCCAAGAGATTAGAAATAAATATTAATAAGTGATCCCTGACTACCTGGATTTTTGCCTTTCACAGAAGTGTGATTTATTGCGAAAACATGTGAAGAAGCATATTGATCTGACAGTAATGAGCCCTAGAGAGTGTTGCAGGGAATTCAGAGTGAACCAGCTTCACAAATGATTGCTTTATTGTACGATAAATCAACATCTTCGTGATGGTGCTATAATTATAATAATAAAATATCTGAGGGTTTATTCAATCTGTAAATACAATGTGCAATAATACCTACAAGACTTACCACATTACATTATGACATAATGTAAAGCAGTCATAGAGTGACTCACACTTCCACTGTAAGCCTTCTGATTTTATGAGCAGGTAGTACTCATAATGATATTAATGAAGGCTTCACACGCAGAAGACACTCATTGGGTGAAATTGCCAGCGCTTCATCGCCTTCAACCTGGTGGCGATATCGTGCTTTTAATATTACCAAGTATATTGATAGCCAAGATAGTTTCTCCGGGCGGCTTAGTAGGTGTCTCTCAATTGTCACGAGCAAAGTAACGTCTCCAAAGGAGCTGAGTGGCAATGCACAGGCCATTAAAATGCACCATTTAATCATTGTTTTTGTGTCGCATGTCGTTGTGACGGTAAGGTAAACTTAAATTAGCAGCCCGCCACAGGTTTACATTTGTAATGTTGTACTGCAGTGCAACAATGCCGATTTCTTGGTGAATACATCATGTCATTGCTAACATTTTGTGCTGTAAAATGTGTGCACGTAGGAATGTAGACCTGACGTGAAAGTCTAAGTAAGAAAGAAGACGGTCGAGTTAAATGAGAACAATGCCTATACGTATGGATGCAAAATATTTTGCCCTCTTACTTATAGCACTTCTGATGGTGTCCTTAACTTCTGCGCAACCCGTAACTATAACTGTAAACTCAAATCTTAATGTGCGAGCTATAAATCCTCTAATATACGGGGTAGCATCCGGTACCGCTTCAGCACTTGCTGACCTTAATGTACCACTGAACCGACAAGGAGGCAATCCGACTAGCCGTTACAACTGGATTGTGAATGCTGACAACCGTGGGAGTGATTGGTACTTCGAGAGCATCTCAGAGGGCTCTTCCACACAAGGGGCATACGCCGATGCATTTGTCAATGCTTCTCAGCAAGCTGGTGCCTCTGCAATGCTCACTGTCCCCTTGCTTCCGTATGTCGCAACATTGGGCCCAAGTCGGTCCAAGCTTGCCAGCTTCTCCATCTCAAAGTATGGGCTTCAAACAGCCCATGATGTCTGGCTCCCAGACGCAGGTAAGCATTACCTGATAGCTGAGTAATTCAAGAGTACATATTAATATCAAAAACATGTCCCCCATAAGATGCTGCATGTTATGGCCGCTGCCGTTCTGAAGGACCCTCATCAGAGAAATGCAGTGCACTAGTGTGTTTTCCTCAATGCCTGGAATTCAAGTGATGGTTGAGACATGAGTATCAGTCGATGGGTTAATAGCAAAGAGGACATCTAACTAGTATCCCTTTCTAATTGCATCGCCTTAGGACTGGTGGATGTATGGATGTATGCATATTCCAACCTGTCCGCATTCATACTGCTGTTACATCTACCAGGCAATGGCATCAGTGCACTCACTAGTCAGGCCATAACAGGGAACAATCCATTAGATGCCAACGTTCCATCAAATTCAACGTTCCAGAAGGCCTGGATCCAACACTTGTTTAACACTTGGGGAGCTGCATCCAGGTACTATGTTTACACTTGTGCAACACTTTGGGAGCTGCATCCAATTACTATGTTCACACTTGTTCAACACATGCTGGGGAACAGCATCCAGGTACTATCTTTAAATGCTACTCCATGGACCACTTTACAGTATACAGGTACCATGCTAGAAATATTGTACTGCTGCTGTACAGACCAATCAAATAAGGTTTTCTGTCTACAGGTACTATGCACTGCTCTCCTAGAAGGTTGCAGGTGTTGATGAGATGAAACACTATGTTGATGAGATGAAACACTATGTTGATGAGATGAAACACTATGTTGATGAGATGAAACACTGCTATGCTCCTAGCAGGTGCAGGTGTTGATGAGATGAAACACTATGTTGATGAGATGAAACACTGCTATGCTCCTAGCAGGTGCAGGTGTTGATGAGATGAAACACTATGTTGATGAGATGAAACACTGCTATGCTGCTAGGTGCAGGTGTTGATGAGATGAAACACTGTTTTTCAAGTTACATAGCAACCAGCTTATGTACAGCTTATGTAATTACATGCTACTACACTTCACAAACCCCAAAGCTCTCAAATCCGGCAGGATGCGGCAATCATAAATCTCTTTTGAATTTTATCACTCCGTTACTTTATATAACCTCTTCTTATTATCTAACATTCCTCCCTTCAGAGGTACCCTGAAGTACTTCATCATGGACAATGAGCCTAGCATCTGGTGGCAAACTCACCGAGATGTTCAACCACAAGGTCCAACGATGGACCAGGTATGCAATCAGCCATTAAATTAGCGCTCTTGTAACTACTGATGATGAGCGATACAGTGAGCGTGATGATGCTTCCTTCTGAGGTCTAATAACTGTTTAACTATATTCATAAACATGTATTTCAATCAATACAGTCTGTGAAAACACTGGCCTGCTTGTGAAGGTGTTAGAGAGGATCTTAGAATATGCTGCTATGGTAAAGTCAGTGGACCCATCTGCCATGGTGGTTGGCCCTGAGGAGTGGGGATGGAATGGCTACCTGTACAGCGGTGCTGACCAACAGTACAGAAGTACATCAGGAACATGGAATACTTCCACATTACCGCCTGACCGTGCAGCACATGGGGGGATGTACTACCTGCCTTGGCTCCTGAGCCAGCTTAATGCCAACCAGCAGCAGACAGGCCAACGCCTCCTTGACTTCTTTAGCGTGCACTACTATCCCCAAGTAAGTGTATGAAGTTATTATGGATTCTAGTGTGCACTACCTGAGATAGCGTCTATTCTCCAGGCATTAGGACCAACAGTCTGCCAACCAACCCAACTGCAGATAACCTCCATGGAGCCAACCATCACAAGTCAAACTTTAAATTGGAGATTCTTTGATTTTAATGCGATATATCATTTTTGTTCAGCTTTCTAGTTTAAAGATCCTGAATAGGCAAAAGGTCTGCTTCCGTGTTCACATGCGTCACATCGACCACGACGGATGAGCAGCAAAAGTATGGTTTCTTGCGCTTCATCTCTTTACCTCAGGGTGGAGAGTACAGCAGTGCTGTTGACACTGCAACAAAATTGCTCCGTAACCGTTCCACAAGAGACCTTTGGGATCCCAACTATGTCTCTCAGTCATGGATCAACAAAAATGTAACTCTGATCCCCAGACTTCAGGGCTGGGTCCAGCAGTACTATCCAGGCACTAAGGTATAGTTATTAGCTGCATACAACTAAGGCTATCTTGTATGCATTCTCATTCATGATGACGCTGTGTATTTGGGTAGAAACCAATAGTAGGCGGTGTAACTACTACTACTCCTTTCACCTGTCACTGGTGCATAGGCGTTGTAACTACTCCGGCTACTCCTTTCATCACCTGTTTGTCATGTTAAGTCATGCGCATTATGAAAGGTCCATGATGCTGAGACAACTCTCATTGCAGAATAATAAAGGCTTTTGTCTAACATGTCTACTAGATCTACCCTTAAGTCTTGCTCTTTACAGAATCCCTTTTCCTGAGGCTGTTTTACAGAGATACTGTACTACATCTGGTGTTGTGAGCCACTAGCCATTGAAAGAAACGCTCCATATTCTTTGTGGCAGATTGCTCTGACCGAGTACAGCTGGGGTGCTGACGCTGATATGAATGGAGCCACAGCTCAAGCAGATGTCCTAGGCATTTTTGGGAGGGAGGGCTTGGATGCTGCAACACGGTGGTCATGCCCAAATCAGTTGACTCCAACGTATCAGGTGTGCCACCTCAGCAAGGGAGCCTAGTTGCCTGGAAACTTCTCAGCAGCATATCAGATGACAAAGCCATGTAATGTTATGAATCATTGCTGGTGCTTCAAGAGTTCTGGCTGTTTACACTAGTGCATAGCACATAGTGCGTTGCTACTGACAATGTATTGCAACCCAGAAATAACAAGGAACCTTTAAACCTCAGTTGCCCTGTTGACAATGCCTATTATACATCTGTAGAGGTACCCCTGGATGATGTTATGTAGTGGTACCCCTGGATGATGTTATGCACCTGAGCTCTACTTGACATTATTGATCAGGCCTTCAAGATGTACCGCAATTACGATGGTTTACACTCCACCTTTGGAGACATCAGTGTCAATGTAACAAGTACAGCTAATACAGACAACCTCTCAGTCTTTGCAGCTATACGTTCCTCTGACAAGGCCCTTACCATCATGGTTGTGAACAAGATGCTCTCTCCAGCTGTTGCAACCAGCGTCCAGCTCATGGTGCCATCAGCTACTTCTTCAGCCACTACTACTACAGCTCAGGTGAGTCCAGCTCATTATGGTACCATCAGCTACTTCTTCAGCCACTACTACTACAGCTCAGGTGAGTCCAGCTCATGGTACCATCAGCTACTTCTTCAGCCACTACTACTACAGCTCAGGTGAGTCCAGCTCATTATGGTACCATCAGCTACTTCTTCAGCCACTACTACTACTACAGCTCAGGTGAGGCATCATCATGACATTGAGATACTAGAGTCGTAGGAAAAGTGATGCTAGATGAATGTCAATAAGTGCAGAACTAAGAGCATTTACTTTATCCAGTCGTAATGTACAGATGACAGGACCACAGTCTACACATAAAGCAATAAAATACGTGCCCTATTAGCCCGATACACCCATGGCAGTTTTTGTGACGTTTTTGAAATAAGCCATAGTGGCGTACATAGAGACAGGAAGGATATGAACATGAAGATGTCGTACTACATGCAGGTATGGAGCCTGTCTAATGCCTCTGCTTACATTCAGCAGCTCCCATACCTACCCATCTCCTCCTCTGGACTCATAACTACAAGCCTTCCACCTGAGAGTGTGACGCTATTTGTTGTCAGAGGACAGGCTGCAGCTTCCACAGCTTCCCCATTCATAAGCCCCCCACCTCCTCCGTCACTTCCTTCAACCCCAACCCCACCCACTTTCTCAACTCATACGCAACTTCTCAACCCTTCCATACTAACATTGGGCACTGCAGTGTCTGTGGAAGTGAATGTGACCCTCACCAAGGGTAACCTCTCTAATGGCATAGTAGACTTTGAAATCTACAATTCTTCCGCTCATAAGGTGGACCAGCAATTTATCACTGGGCAGTCCTTCCAGTTGTCATCAGCTACAACTTCAGCTACTCAGACTTACAGCTGGAGCTGGGTCCCTCTCAGCACTGGCAGCTACAGCGTCCAGATTGGAGTTTTTGGAGGTGGGTGGTCTGTTGACTACTATTGGAATGGAAAAGCAGGGAACTTCTCAGTAGTAATACTTGACACTCATAATACTACCTCGCCTTCATCCACCATTCCTCCACCTCCTACACCATCTTCATCAAAATCATCACCCTCTCTCAAACCCTCGCCACCACAGCCGCATCCTCCCCTTCCATCCCACATCCCACCACTCTTGAAAAAGTCCCGGAGCCCTGACTCATCTCCTTTCAACATCAAACCACAATCCTCGCCTTTTCCTCGTGCGCATCCTCCTCCTCTCACAGTCATTCGCGACTCTCACAATAAGCGTCACAATCATAAACCCTGATGACTAGCCCTGATAAAACCAATTTACATCAGGGCTGAATACATGCTGTGCAAGTGTGGCTACTAGTGCCTACTGCTTTGAGATATGATATGTTACATGACTACTGTTCTATCGGATAATAAGTTCTCCACCAACACTGATAATGAAGCTGCTAGCAGTCCCTCATCATCATCATTGAAGCCACTGAGCTTCCCCTATTGCTAGCTGTCTCTCCTCTTATTGCGACCTCTTCTTCCCCCTGATAGCTGCCCCTGCTTATCATTATTGCGGCCAGTCGTGCTCCCCATGCCAGCCAGTCCTGCTCTTATTAAAGCCAGTAAAGCCAGTGCTTCACCCCGCTCTGCTAGCAGTTGCTTAGCAGTTTATTCTCATTTGCCTTTTAGCATCAACTCTTGTCATCATACAAACAAGCAGCCGGTCTTTCGCTGTACTAGCTCAGACTCAAATTTTGGATGTTTTTCAATTTTGAGAAGGAGTGTCCTGCACGTACTGCACGCAGTTCTTTGTAACTGCAATCAGCATGGCTGTTATTTAGTCTTAATAACAGAAGAAGATTGATGGTTGTGCATCTCTGAAGAATAACTTAAATCTGTGAGCATGTCAGCAAGCATTGTTACCAGAATCCATGAGATTGGCCTTATAGTAGTGGTGTTGCAAAGTCATCTGGCCTTATAGTACTTATAGTGGTGTTGCAAAGTCATCTGGCCTTATAGTACTTATAGTGGTGTTGCAAAGTCATCTGGGATGGGTTTTGAGTTGCAGATGACCAATGCAACACGATTCAATCTCATCTTCCATTACTTCCATTTATGTGGCATAATTCCCTACTAAGCCAAATGCTGATGGAATAGGTTTAAGGGCTCCTAATTTGGTGGAAATGTTAATGAATACTCTTGTCATAATATGAGATTTCTGTATTTTTATTTCGGGCATTTAATGAATCTATCTTGTTATCATAATGTCATGTCATAATCTGGATGTAGTTAATAGGGTTAATAGGGTTAATAGGGTTAATCTGGATGTAGTTAATAGGGTTAATAGGGTTAATCTGGATGTTAAAGAACTATAAAGAGGCCTAGAGCCACTAAAGAGATGTATAAAGAGGCTACTAGTAGTACGTGAGATGATGATGATGCTGAGAATCATCTTTAATCAAAGAAGCATGCAATGCTGCACTATACTAGTAGCTACAGCAGCAGATTGTATGTCATATATAGTTATGCCCTCAAGGATGTAAAGAGGTGTGAAATACAAGATCCATCAATTGATTACGACTGGATTATTGACATGAATAAACTGATGAATGAAACTTTCCGTCATTAGTGAAACCTGCTCACTTGGTACGCATCGCTGCTCTTATTCAAGCTTGAACCACTAGTTCGTAATTCAAGGACTTTTTTAAATAGCTTGTACGACTAATATGACATCACCTACATCACCATGGTGATGTATTGGCCAATATACCGCAGGAGCAAGCTGGTCTAGATGTCTGGCAGCAAGCACACAGTACACACAGAGATGACGCACCTGTTTGAGGGATCATAAACGAATGAGAACTAAGACATGACATAAGCATATGACATCTGTTTATTATATAATGCGAAAGCCCACAACTTCCAATTTTTGTTTAGTGTACTAAACAAAATAACTAGTCGTACTAGGTACTTATTACAATGATATCATGTGAGAGCAGCTCAGCAATAAGGTACTAGTTATTACAATGATATCATGTGAGAGCAGCTCATCAGCAATAAGGTACTACTTATTACAATGATATCATGTGAGATCTCAGCAGTATACTTGCTGGCTAAACTATTACTAGAATTACATAGTAGTAGTGCAGACGACTGCCATCTGAATAAGCATACGATGTGCCGACATGAGCTTACATATTATTCAATTCATGGCGTGACTGCGGCTGTCCTCTTGCCGTGAGGCAGCAGCGAGCAGCATGTGAGGGACAATGAATGATGTGCCTAAAGCAGACAAATCAGCCAACGAGATGTCCACTGTGGCTCTCCGCTGTCGAGGCGGCCTAGTTCGAGGAGGACTGCTGCAACTGCTTGGCAGCTGAGGCGGCGGTGGAGGAGGCAAATTTTCCACAATGACTGATTCCCTGCTGCTATACTTCCTCGGCTGCTGGCGGTTCAATAGCAGCTGGTGTGAAGCCTTTACTTGCTGATGACTAGTATGGGCATTATGAGCTGCTGCACCTGCTGTTGTACTGGAAACAACTGAAGGGTCATTATTGGAAAGTGCTGCCATAAGTTGTGTTTCAGGCATTGACCTCCGCTGCCAGGCTTTGTCCCTGACTTCAGCGGCTTGCCATTCAGTACTACTGCCTGTAGCAGGCGGTGCATTGAGGACAGGGCCTGCCTTGCTAGCAGTAGCATTATCAACTACAACAGTACCGGGAATGGCAGCAGATGCAGCAGCAGGCTTGAGAGCTTGAACTGCTGAAGATAATGAGGATGAGAAAGCTGCATGGAGAGTGTCATCCATGCTTAGGGACAAGGCATTCATGGCTGCCAGGACCTTTTGTGATGTCCTCCGCCTGCTGCTGCTGCTGCCATTTCTAGGCGCCGCAATAGATGTGTAATAATGTGATGTCATGTAAGGATTGAGGCTGCTGTTAGCCCCCTCATCAGGCTTACTACTAGTTATTGGCCTGCTGCTGTTGATAAGTGTACTGCCGCCACTCCCACCCATTCCCACTACACCAGCAGTGGGATGAGGATGAAGTAGGGATGAACTACTTGCCAGACCATCATAATAATGGCCATTATTAATACTGCCATGGAGCACTAAATTCTGCTGCGGCAGCATTACTTGATGAGAGTAGTGGGCCCAGTGGTGTGGCTCCTGCTGCTGCTGCTGCTGATCTTCTGCAGGTCCAGAAGCTCTCCTCATGATTGCAGCTGGCTGCTCACTCAGCAAGACGGCCCTCTGCTTCATCTGGTTAACATAGTCCTCAGCTTTGAGACCCTTCATCTGCTTGCTTCCCTTCTTAGCAGCAGTACTAACAGATGAGGCCAATAAATCCTGACTGCCACTGTACTGCTGCTGCTGCCTATGATTGGCGGTACTGCGTAGTGACAACAGATTTGTGGAGTCTATCAGTGGAGCTGTAAGGATTCGTGGATTGGAGGCAGCAGCAGGCAGTGTTAAATAAGAAGTAGAGCAGCGGGGGATGATGGTTCCAGCCTTTAGTTGAAGTATGGGAACAACAGTGGATGGTGCAATAATGCCGGCTGAAGCTGCAAACTCTTGACCAGAGTTTTCCTCAACTGCCGCTCTATCACAGTGGCTAGAGGAAGCAGCAGCTGCAGTAGAAGCAGCAGCAATCATAAGCAGCCTTGCTTCCAATGCCTGTGTGTGCTGCTCAGCAGCTGCTGCTGCTGCATCAGCCTCTGTTGCCCTGGCAGAAGCAGCAGCCCCAGCTTGCTCTGCCTCTGCAACACGAACCTGTTGATCCTCAATGAGGGAAGTCAGGTCAAGCAGTTTCTCCGTAAGAGCGGCTGCCAATTGAGTGGTGTGCTCCCCCTGCAGCTTCAGATCAGCTTCCGCCTGCTCCCTCCCTGAGTCAGCGACATCTCGCTCCCTCATCGCCTCCTGAAGGGCCTCTACTTGCAGCTTCAGCTCAGCTTCTACATGCCTCCTCCCTGCTTCAGCAGCATCACGCTCCCTCATGGCCTCCTGAAGAGCCTGACCTGCGGCACTCAGCTCCAGCTGTACAGCCTCCAGTCTACTGTTGTACAGGCGGGTGTCAGAATCCATGGCTAATGTATTGCTTTTATCATGGTGATCATCATGGCGGCAGCTTGGATGCAATTCATCGTAGAAAGAGGAATCCCAGGTTGTCCTCCCTTGACTACATATCGTACTGCTTTCAGTACCATCATGGGCATTGTGATACGACTGAGATGCCTTGTCCACAGCACTCTGCTGCACAGCTTGTACTGCTGGGACATGGTCACATAATGTACTGCTATCAGCTTCCTTATCATGAAACTCTTGCAGTTGCTGTTCCTGCTTGGACACTACTACCTCAACTTGGATGAGAGTTGCCTGCTGAAGGGCTGTTAGGCGGCTGAGTGCCTCAGCTAACTCACATTCCAGCTCCACGACTCGTCTACTCTCTACTGATGGCCCTGATGCATTATGATACAAGAAATGATGACTTAGTGCATCAAAGACATGTACAACAGCTACACAGTAGCTGGACTAATACTGGTGTGCAGTACTGTGGGTAATGAGTTACGGAGCCGCACGTTGCAGTGACTCACCTGCTGACTCTGATGTACTGCATAGTTGATTGTCATGTCTCACATCAACATTAGCAAGCAACAGCTTCTCCTTCAGATCATCTATCGCCACTTGCTGCTGTGCCACCTGCGCCCTTGCTTCATCTAACGCCTGCCGTGTACATGCATCATGGTACATCAGATGACGCAGCCTCTGGCATAATGACAGCCACCAGTGCTCCCTCTCTATAGTGGGAGTGGAGGTCACTGCTTGGGCCCCCTCAGCTGCTGCTGCTGCTGCTGCTGTGCTGTATGCTGTACAAACAACAGCACCTCTAAGATGACACTCTCCAATAGGGGAGGTTGCCTCTTGATCGACACTACCATGAAGTCCTGAGATGTTGTGAAGCCTACTACAATGATCACCCAGCAGGCCATTATCCACTTGCTTTTGACGTGGTGAGGAGGTGTTTGAGGAGCATCCTATGGAGTTAAGATGATGACGAGGACCATTCACAGAATCCAGCATCAGGATGCCCTCAATCTCAGACCTCAACATCTTCAGATCCGTAGCACTCCTTGCACGACATTCAGAGGTCACTTCTTCAAGCAGCTTTTCACGCAAGCTAGTTCCCTCAGCTATCACACCCTCCAGCATGGCACCACGTTCCTCAAATTCAATCTTCAAAGTTGCCATATTCATTTTGCTCATCCTCAGCTCCTGGATCAAGCCTTGGTTCTCAACTTCTTTTCTTTCTGATTCTGTCCTCGTAACACAAATCTCCTCCTTGTGCATTGCTGTCCCTGTCGAGATGCTGAGTTTTAACTCCTCAATCATTGCTTCCTTCTCTGACAACGACGCGATCAATGCAGCTGCAGCTGCACTCTTCTCTGCAAGCTTGGATTGAAAATCAAGGAGTTTCTGCTCTGCAGCGTCCACTCTAGCCTGAGCGCTCCCAGCTTCCTTCACCTTCTCTCTCAGTGTAACTTCCAACTGACTGTTCTGGTCCTCCCAGCTCTGCAGTTTATTCTGAGCCTCCTCCATTCGCGTGGAGAGCAACTCTACTTCCTGGGCAAGAGATTTTGACCTTGACTCTGCTTCCTGCTGACATCCAACAGCCTCTTCAAGCTTCACTTCAAGTGTGGTCAGAGATGCAGTTGCATCTTGCAGGAGCTTCTGGTAGGTGGAGGAAGCTGTCTTTGCAGCATACCTAGCCTCTGAAACCTCTGCCTCACTCATAGCAAGGCGAGCCTTCACCTCTGATGAGACTTTCCTTAGGCTCTGAACCTCCTCCATGCACTCTGACAGTCGCAGCCGAGCGGTCAATAGCTCTGCTTGTTCCTCTTCAAAACGGGACTCCACAGTTGAGAGCCTGGTCGCCCAGGCTTGTGAGCAAGCCTCTACAGCTTCCTCCAGCTTCATTCTTCCGGAGTGCCGGACGTCAGCCAGTGCCTTCTTAACATCTTCCACAGGCACCATCCGAGGACCTCCAGGACCTGATGTCAGTAAAGATCAATAGGTGGGATAATGGAGTAGGCATGATGTAGCATGCATGATAGAGCTTGCATGTATGATAGAGCATGCATGATAGAACATGCAGGATAGAGCATGCAGGATACAGGCATATATGCTGTGTACCAAGCATGCAGCAGTACAAGCGTAAAATTGTGTATCGAACTCCCTGTACAGGCAGTGCCTACAAATGCCATGATAGAGGAAGTTGTACTTTCTGCTACTTACCTCTGGACTCTACCAGCCTGCTGCTTACCTCTGGAATCTACAAGTCTTTGGTTGATGTCCTTCAATCTTTGAATCTCCTCTTTAGCCACGTCCAACAGCGCCATGGCCTGGACGTGTTGTGGAGCAGCAGGTGCATCAATACATGATGATGATGGACTATTGCCTGCACCCCTGCTGGAAGAGGATATGGATATGCTGCTGCCGTTCATAGTTTCCTGATGGCGCTGTTCATCCTGGCCCTCCGCATGAAGGAAAGGTGTGTCATCCGTCTGCATGCTTGCATCGGCGGTACAAAGAGACAACGGTGAGTCCTTACCCCCCCCGTCATAGTATCTGCCAATAACATTATGCGAGGGATCATAAGTAAGATGATGTAATCCATTAGCAGTATCATGTGAGGGATCATAAGTAAGATGATGTAATCCATTAGCAGCATCATGTGAGGTGTCGTCAGTAGGATGATGTAATCCATTAGCAGCATCATGTGAGGTGTCATCAGTAGGATGATGTAATCCATTAGCAGGATCATGTGAGGGGTCATGAGTAGGATGATGTAATCCATTAGCAATGACCCTATGGCCAGTCAATAAAGACCTGATAGCTAGTAGACTGGATGCCATGGCTGTGGGAGATCCTCCCCTAGTCGGCTCTCCCTCATCATCACTACTGTCCATGCCCAGGGCTGTTGTCCACTGATTAGTACTAAGTGCTGCTGGGGGGTTGCCGACATGCTGCTGGTCAGTTATTGTAACTGATGATGTAGCAGCTGGATGTAACCCTTTGTTGGTGACTACTACCGATGACAAGGGCTGCTGGGCAGGATGATGATGATAATGCAAATTTTGGGCACCAGCAGAAGATACGTGTGCCTCAGCAGCCTCCAGCCGGGACTGTTGTGCCTCTGCAGCCTCCAGCCGGGATTGTCTCAGTGAGAGGATTGCATGCTGCGCCTGTTGCTCTGAAGATGCCAAGCGCTGAACTTCAGCTTCAAGCTCTTCCTGCCGGTACAGCCAGGATTGGCACTGCTGCTGCCATGTCTCCCTGTCCTGCACTCCTTGCCTCTTCTCCTCAGCGTACTGCCGAGATACACGGCCAAGCTCCTCTTTCAGACTCTGTTCATGAATCCAGACAATGCAGCAGTATAATAGGAACCATATCAAGTTGGTCTTCTACAAAATGGCCACCACTTACTACACATTCTAAAGAAAAAGTGTACCTCTGATGCCATACATGACTAGCATGACATGGTATCCATACTATACAACTTATGAAACACTCCATGCAGAATTGTTTTATGGATTGCTGTCCACAACAACTCACTTGTAGATCCCTCACAGCTCTCTCATGGTCCTCCTGACAGATTTGGGGCACAGCTCCAGGCTGCATCTGGTTACCTAGTTTCCAGAAGCTTCCCTCAGAATGGACACCACAGTCAGTCAGGGCACCTTCAACCCACTCTGCCTGAAGGCGCATGTCAGCTACCTCAGCTTGTAGCTGAGCCACCTGAATTCATGCAGCAGAGGACATGCTTCAAAAGAAATAGAGGAGCACGACTGAGGCGGACATGAGTGCAGCCGACAAACTACTAATTCCTCTATATGAAAGAACAGCTGCACCAAAAAATGACCACAGAGGAAAGAAGGTGTTGGCAAGCCGGATTTTACTCAAAGACAAGGAAGATAAATTAAAAAATATAGTCAGTATTAGTTGCAACCCTAGGGTATGATGCACCTGTGCCTTCAGTTCTTCATTGTGCACAAGTGTCTTCTTCAACTCTTCCTGGCAGCTTTTAGATGCTTGATGATGCCCCAATGCATCTGAGTCAGCAGAAGCCAACTGAAAAGAAAATTGAAGATGAAGAGCTTTAAAAGTTTAAAAAGTTTTTCAGCAGCAGATTTCAAATATCTCGCACAATCAACAGAATTTTTTATGCTTACAAACAGTCACCTTTTGGACAGCCTGCTCTAGTTGGAGTCTTTGAATCTGAAGCTGCTCCTCCCTTACAGCTACCTCTCTGTTAACTGTCATCCTCGTAGTCTCTGCAGCAGAAAGGGCAGCTTCAAGCTCCCTACCTCTTGCAGCAACAAGCAGCCTTGCTTGGCCCAGTTCTGATGTCAACCTAATGAGACAAGTACAAAATAAACTAGTTTAGGGTTTAGGATTTAGGATATATCACAAAATATCAAACAATGTGTCAGCCTTGCATGTTTCTTAACACTTCCATGTTAGGCCCTGCGGAGTCTTCAAGCCAGTACTTCCAGTACTGCATAACTCCAGATCCCACCCTCTGTAAGATCTGTTATGATGAGGCGATAAAATAAATCAAAGTATGAACGCTATACCTTGCCCTCTCGCTGATCTCAGCCTGAGCCTCCCCTCGCCGTTGACTGTCCCCTTGCTGCACCCTGAACTGCAGAGCTTGGAGCTCTGCCTGGAGTGAGAGGCTGTGACGAGTACGTGAGGAAAGCTCCTCTTGTAGCTCCAGAACCATTGAGCCCTGGAGACATATGCAGCATTCACACGTCATTGGTACAAGGACCGACATGCAGTGCCCTGAAGTAAAGCAACTCTAGCAGCTCTGGAACTATGCAGCAATCTGAGTGTAAGATGACCCAATTATTGGGCTTGTATCAATATTGAAGTGCGTTGTTGCCAGATCAACAACTTATTGCTCCCAACAGGGTGTAAACGACTTGAGTCAGTTACACGAAGGTGTGAAGACCAGTATTGTGGACTGCAGCTTAAGAAAATGAGATATTGCCTGGATCTCAGTCAGATCCCCTTGCCAGCTGGATTGTATCAGATCAAGACTTCTCTGTGCCTCAGACAGCTTCAGGGATAAAAATGTGCTTTCCTCGTGTTTAGCCTGAAGGCTGTAGGCAAGACCCTGTACCTGTAGAGGGTTTGGCGGAAGCAACTTATAGAGCATGGATTATACGAGACAAACCACTATGCCTAAATGCAGGAAATATAATAGACATGAGAAGTAGGAGGCTGCCATTTCAAAACTCTGCTGAGAGCACTGGTACGCCTTTTCAATCTCCAAACGATCAAACAGTTGTACATCTCACTTGATTCTGCATATCCATGTTGAAGATTTGGCTAGCCTCTAGGGAGACCCTCAAGTCAGAAATCCTCTGCTGAGCTTTCATCCAGTCGGCTCCAGGATGCAGCTGCAAGACCGCGGTGTCTGCTGAACTTGGCACTGGTACTTTTTGTTGCAATGCTTGACAGGTCTCATGGTGGTTAGAAGTCAGCCTCATCATGTTAGATTGACCATGCGGATAAACAGTATCTGGTTTGGAAACATGGGCAGGCGGGTCTGCAGCTGATGTCTCCTCTGTCAACAGGATGCCCCCACTGGTGTGATCTGAAGCAAGTGTTCCAGGATGATGATGTCCTAAATTCAGCCCTTCACCTGTGGTACCATCACTAAGAATAACATGCTGCGCATGAAGGTCCTCAGAGAGAAGTTGAGACTTTCTCTTCAGTTGAGGCTGGGTAGTTTTGAAGTTATCTGATATCTTAGATGAAGTAAAAGCAAGGATTCTTTGGCCCTCTGTCGCCATAAACTTTCACAATGTCGGTGCATCTGATGTCCTTACGTGGCAATTCTCGTCAACAAACATATGGACGAGCTCAATGCATTTTGCAGCGGTGTTCGTGCGCTCTTCAATACGCTTCTGATGTCTTTGACAGCCTTCGTTTTTTAAAAACTGACAAAAGTGCAGTACAACTGGTAGGATGTACGGATCATAATAATGAAGAGCAAAAAAGAGAAAATGATTACATTTACGCACTGAGCATTTCTTCCACGTTCTGGTATATGGTATTTGGGGCCTCCTAGAATTAGAATGTGGATAGGAACAAACCCCCCCCCTGCCTTTTGTTCGGGAGTTGGCATAGAGAGAGGTCCTGACACTTGATCTAGCAGCTATATGTAATATTGCATCTCTGATTTTATCTTGAAATCTGTGTCTCTCATGCTGGTTTGTGGGGTCCTGGCTGTGTTGCAGCATGTTGCTGCTGCTGCTGTGCAGCTTGCTGCTGTCTCAACATAAAGACAGCCTGCAACTGATTCAGTGCCTGCTGTGCTTGTGAGGGGCCTGTGGCTGGATTAGAAAAGTTCAGTGCTTGTCCCTGCTGCCCTGCCGCTAGGAGTGCAGCAGCCGCAGCAGCTCCTAAACCACCCGGATTGCTTCCATTGAAACCTTGCTGTTGCATGGCTTGCATCATGGCAGCTGCAGCAGCTGCTGCTGCAGCAAGGTACTGATTTGGAGCTGGTACAGAAGGCTGGTGCGCAACTGGCCCCCCAATACTACTCACATTTCCCAACCCACTCTGTTTTGATCTCTGTTGGTTACTACTGTCTGCTTCCCCTTGCCCAGCATTTATGGCAGCAGCACGCTGCTGCTGAGCAGCAAGAGCAGCAAGAAGGCTCTGTCTCTCAAAGGTCCGTTTACATGCTGTTTCCGAGATCTTCCCCAAGAAGGAGCTGAACTCTTCTAGAACAACGCGCTCTTGAGCGGCTTGCAGCTTAGATATTGCATCATGACTCTCCATCTTAGCGTGACAGGATGAGGTGGACGTCCCATTGGTCATTGCACCATTTCTACAACCCTCATCTCCTCCTTGTGCCACTACTGCCTCATCTTCCTCCATGGGCTGTGTGGTGTGTCCGCCATCATGAGAGGTCAGAAGAGCTGGTTGTTTGTCCACCTCTGCAGCTGATATCCGCTTCTCTTCCTCCTCTGTTGCCAGGAAGAGCAGCTTACACAACTCCTCGATTACATTGGGCCTGACCAGCTCTGAAACCACCTGGAAGCATGTACCAATGACATGATTACTGTACCGGGTAACAAAACATAACCTGGTTTACCCAGCAACCATGCCACTGCCATAACATACAACTACTAGCCGGTAATAGCTTTTTGTTGAAGTGAGAGTAAAAAGGAAACGTCCAGAAGTATGTACTCAGCAACTAACACTGGGTCTAATAGTGAGCTTTCACATTGGATTGACCTGTTGTGCATGTGAGCGCTGTGATTGTGATCCAGAGGAAGAGTTGGCTTGACTGAGGCGTTGCTGGAAGCTTCCCGCACCAGGCTGTTGCAGCTGGTTATGACTTAGAAAGGAGCCCGTGGCTAAACCCTGGCCAGAGCCCATGGTGTTGCTTCGCATCTTCTTAGGAGAGGAAGCTGAGAGGAGGCTGCTGACTGTTCCAGCAGGATGAAGATTATTACTCATCCCACCTCCTCCCAGTGAGGGCACACTGCTGAGAGGACCACCCGGTCCCACTCCCATGTCTTGAACAGCCATGACCTGAGCCCTGGCTTCTGAACCCTACAGGGTTGCAGGCCAGAAAACAAAATGAAAACCTGAGAAAATTTTGGTACCAGCTGCAATGAAGTTTTGCTTGCTGCCAGAACATTCCATCAATTTCAAAACAGTGCTCCTGAGACTTCACAAAGATCCACTATCATTTCCCTGCATGATCATCCTCATTATCCTGAAGGTAACAGCAGTGTCTGTTTCTGTACATTTTAATCTTACATCGTAGTTTTTACAGTCCATGCACTTGCAGATGTCAGAACAGAATATCCCAGCCTGGAAGCATTCACAGTACTTCTTCAAGCAAGTGCTCTTCTTGCAATTACATCCTTTGGTGTGCCTAGGAGCATTTCCATCAATGATCACAGCCCGGGCAGCAACAGCCTCTGACTCACTCCCCTGAGAAATAAGTCATAGATGGATTAAGAACTGGTGCAAGAAAAGTCTTCTTATTGACTAGGAAAGTACACAGAACGTATGTGGAAACGACTCATGTTCTGTGTAAGGCTTAATTAAGAGCCTCGGCGCATGACAGTACTACCATCCAAGCAATGACAGTTCTACCATCCAAGCAATGACCATCTGCTTGTCTACATATTGCAGTGACAGTGAAATGGAATGTAGACCCTAGATTCTGGCACCGACCTGTATTTTGGGACGGAATGCATTGGGGTTCCTCTCTAGTATGGCCTCTACAGCACTCTGGCGTGTACCCTCATTCTCTCGGTTGTTGAAACAATTCACACAATTGCAGGCATCACAATACCTCCCAGAAGCAAAGCATTCACAGTACCTGTGACACATAAAACCTGAAGCTAAAAATTGGAAGATGGTCTAAACTTGAAGCGTATATGTAAAGGAATCCCTCACTTCAGCAGGCATTGTAGAATGAATTAGCTATCAGGAAAGTCTGCATCATCAATGTTTTTAAAATGCGATACAACACAAATTTCTAAGGATGTTAGCTAAGGTTCCTGAATGCTGTTCACTGTCCAAATGCAGCAGTCAGATTCCTCACAATTTAAGGCAACGTGAATTCTTGCAATTGCATTGCTTCTTTGCAGAGCTGCCGCCCCCTCCAGAACGAGGTGGTCCAGTAGGTGTAGGCTTCCTATTGCTGCATGCAAAGGGGCCATGCCTTGGTGTCAAATTAGAAGAATGAGTGTGTACGACTGGTCAAGCTTAGGTCCGAGTAACGTGACCCAATGGGTAAATACCTTGAAGGAGAGTGAGGAATTTGGCTAGACAATGGTTGAGTATAATAATGTGCAGCGCCTGCAGGCGGAGGTCGATACCCTGCTGCTGCGGCAGCTGCGGCTGATTGTATTAGGCCGAGAGAGGAGAGACCGGTGATTTGCGACTGAGCTCCTGGGGTGCTCAAGAGCGGCGGCAATTGGACTCTGATTTGCATGAGAGACTTTTAGGAGAAAGTTTCGCTTACAAGCAAAAGCAGGGACTTACTGTTGAGAGACTTGAGGAAACGATACTGGGGCTGCAAGATAAGTTTATGAAAATAAGAGCGCAATATAACAATAGAAGTTTGTACATTTGTCATGACGATATCACATTTGGAGAAGACATTCAGTACTTACTATTCAAAGATCCAGACAAATGCGTAGACAGACGAGAATCTGCCATGAAGACGTTCTATGACGATGGTCTCAGCATTTGGAAAGAGCTCTGCCAGACTCCAGAATCATTAACTAATTAACTTAACAATTGAGCGGATGGACATTGCATTCTTGGAGCTCGAAGGCTGTCTGTGATCATTGGAATCGAATGTGAAATTACGAACGTGCAAATTTTATGGGGCCTGCCATGTATTCATGATAAAGTCGTCTCAATTTATGGCATTTTACAGCGCTCGATCTGTGATGTAGCTTTCCACAATGTCCGGGCGTTGTAGCAAGGAAAGGCAAGGAGTTTAAAAGTGTTACGACCCATTTAGTGCCACCCAATGAGTTTCTTCAATTACAATCGCCTCAAGGATTGGATGAAGTGCAAATGATTCGTGGGCATTAGAGTCCATATGTACATTGAATTGTTTGTTTAAACTAAAGATGCCTTTCAACCTAAGATCTGGGCATGTTTAGGCCAACATAGCATCTTAGGACACGCACTTTCTTACACTGGGTCATCAGGATCATACTCATCCATACCAGGCGCCACAGGAGACCCCTCCCCATCAGTCCTTCCAACAGCATCCATTGGTTGGAACATGTTGGCACCTCCTCCCATGCCTTGGAACTGAAAGCTATTACCAGTGCCATTGAAACCTAAGTCAGTGCCATACGCCCCACTTGCCGCCTGGCTATGAGAGATGCCACTCAAGGCAGAAGAGGTGGACTCATGACCGGGCTGCTGATGCAGTTGTTGTTGAACGTCATCTCCATTTCCACCACCACTTAAGTCCAGCAGTCCATCCTACAAGGGATATAATAACATGATGCAAAGGACAGCTTACTTTCAAAGGATAAGGGACAGCTCAAACTGAGAGAGACCTGAAAAATGATCATCCGATATCATTTCCTGATGAATACTGTTTGTTTAACGAATAAAGAATCGCCAACATTTCAAGGCAGATAATAAATTTAATATTTCAAATAGGTGTCAAATGCAGCATTGGAAAACTTGAACACACAACAAAAAGACCCTATGATAAACTCTTATCAATTCAGAATGCTGCTCAGCAGTACACCATGGCGGTTCCTATTTTGCTATTGCAATGTTATTCACCTGAGGCATGAACTCAGCTATCGACTTTGCAAGTGACAAGAGCGCATCTTGGTTTGACAAATGTGCTGCCAGCTGTGCCGCTAAGTCATCTGTCATCTGAAAATCTCCGCCACCCGAAGAAGACACTTGCTGCTGTTGATCCTCTTGCCCCATGAAAGAACCTTCCGGATGAAATTGGTAGTGCCCACCATTCCCTGACTGTTGTTGCTGGTCCATAGGATACGGGCTTGGCATGGTGGAAGAGGAATCAGGGGCAGGGGCAGCAGAGACTTGCGGCATCATCATCATGCTAGGTCCGCCAGGTGGCATCATTCCGGGCATCATGCCCAGCATGCCATCTCCCCCTGGACCTGCAACAGACATGCCCATCATTCCCATGGCCTGCCCAGGCATCTGATGGCCAGCCATGGGGACAGGGATCATGCCGCCAGGCTGGGATGTCGGCATTATGCTCCCAGGCCAGGGTGCCTGCAGCATGGAAGCTGTTCCTGAAGTGCTCGCACCTGCTGCTGGTGGTTGTACTGCAGCCTGTACAAGGCAATACAGACAGGTGACAGACAAAAATGACTGACAGGCAGAGAGGTCTTGACAATCAATGACCTGAAGGCACCAACCATGGCAACATGTTTATGTTTAACTATTTTTTTTATGTTTAACTATTGATCCCCCATTTCATAACAATAATCACCTGTGCTGCTGCTGCTGCTGCTGCAGCAGCGGCAGATGCAGCAGCCTCAGCTTCCTGCTGCTGCTTTTGCTGCTGCAGAATGTGCAATCTGCCCTCTACACTTTGCTTCAGTGCTTCAAATGTACGACCTTGCTCTTCAGATTTGGATATGGCAGACTCCTAATCAACACATTTGGCATTAAGAGGCTTGCATAAGTGCTTGCTTTCATGGCTTCTTGCATATGTCTCAGCACTTGTCACGCAGAGTTAAAATCAGGATTGTGACAACAGAAACTGACATATTATAATTTGCAACCTGGCAAAGAAGGCCCCGTCTTCTTTCCTTGAAACTAAAATTTTAATCTTTATCTATGGTAAAGAACGTTAAGACCTTAAGTGTCTGTAAGGCACTTCTTAGCAAGAGCTGTCAAATGATATGCTCTATCATGAAATAGATACCTGTCTACTTATCATAGCCTTCAACTCAGCAAGTGCTGTCAAATGATATGCTCTATCATGAAATAGCTACCTGTCTACTTATCATAGCCTTCAACTCAGCAAGTGCTGTCTTTCTGGCCGTCACCTCAACCTGTTGATCAGATATTAGCACAGCATTGCAAATCTTGCAAGTACTTAAATGTTCAACATGCTTTATCAAGTAGACACATTAGATATCAGGTTTGCAATCTACATAAGTGTGGATGTTTGGTCACTTACATGTATAGCCTTCACACAATTTGTGTAGACATCCTTTGCAGATGCAACTTCAGCGTACGTGCCATCTGTCGGGACGCTCTACAAAAGACATTAAGTGAGAACTCATAGTGAAGCTTTTAAAACCTGAGGACGGTCTCAATGAGAAGAGTCTCAAGTGACCTTCAAATCAAGGCTGTGTAGATACAACAATGAGTTCATGCATCAAATCACCAAATCCTCACCGCTTTAATAAGTTTAGCCTTGTTGATTGTGAACAATGCGCTCTGCTCTGCCTTAGAAACCTCTAGAAGGACGTCTGGAAGTTTGCCAGAAGCCTGCAACACGATGGTATGTAAATGTAGATACACACCTGTTTTGAGGGAACCATGACATGCAATGAGCAACCCTGATATCTATGACAGTAGTACAGATAGTCAGATCCTTACAGGCTTCTCTAATTACACATCGTTAGGAGACTTGTAGATAACTTAAAGAGGACAGAAAGCATCTGTATTCAGGTCATGTCCTTTCTGTGCGTTGGCCTCATAAGCTGCTACCTGCAGCTTCTTCAAATCGCTGGATGCCATGGAGCTAGGAGGCGCCGGCTCCTTGCCTTTTAACATGGCACACAGCTGCCGGCTCAGAGAGGTGCTCATTATGCCTCTGTCAGCCCAAATTTTAGCCATCCTCTCTGCAGATCCTTTAGACTTCTCATCAGCTTTTTGGGCAAAGCTTTTGAAAGACTTCTCTAATACCCTGATAAGAATGCATGCATCATCAATCACTTGGAAGATGGAAGATCATTGTATATACCATTCGCTTACTTGGAAAATTCTGCAACCCAGTCTTTTGCTTTCTTTTTACCAAGCTGCATGACGTGATTTGCAACGTACAGAAGAGACAATTTTCTGTCCGTAGGGGATCTGGCGAACTCCTCATACCAAACTTGGACGATGGCCTCTGCATCATCACTGTAGAACAGTATGTACTTTGCTGTCGTCTCAATTGAAGCCTGAGTAGCATTTAAAGCCGCAAGTTTCCCCTTCAAAACTTGCTTTGGCACCTCCATGAAGTTGACCTTTTATCATGCAAAAACACAAGTCAAATTATTACAATAAGTTTTCTTATTTGTAACCAAATGAGGAAAGCTGGCATGGAGGGCGCATTCTCTGAAGTGTGGCGTATGTCGGACTCACGTAGGCATCTACATACGCTGTACTCGCTTGTCTTGTGCACATGCACTTTGAAGACTCGTGCATGAATTTATAATGATTCAGATGTCTTTCATGCATCTTCTACCGGCCAATTGAAACATAAGATATGTAGGTATGTTTCATGTTCATCACTCGACAATTTTAAGCGCTTTTATAAAGATTCTTAAACGGCATTAGAACCCAGGCACGAAACCATTGCTTTCCACGCTCTTTGTAGGTGTGTGTTGAGGCGGACACCACTGACTTGACAAGAACTAATATTGAAACTCATAATCTTCTTCATCTACATGCAAAAGCTTTAGCATAGGTTGCTGTTGAATGTTGGCATATCAGAACTGGTATTCACGAGACCATATGAACATCTGGTTGAATGTTAGTGGGTTCCTTACAACGATCAAATATATACAAAAAGCTGATTCAATATCAGATTGCAAATAATCTCAGGCCTCCTTCTTCCGTTTTCAATTCTATTTAACATTAAATTATCAGCGCCTGCTGCTCCTCCTCTCATCATGGCGTGATGGTTCCTCCCTCCTGTCATAGCGCGAGGGCTCTAATCTTCTAGAAGGAACGTCATCCACACGAGAGCGTTTGCTTCTGCTTGAGTCCTCATGCCTGTCTCCAAGCAAATTAAAAATCATCAGAAGCTACACCAAAATACCAAAAAGCTCTTATCCTTCTAGAAGCTCCTAGAACTACCACATACACAGCAAATAGATAAGCTTCTTCCTGCAAAGAAGCTCCAGACATCTGATGAACTTCACCTGCTGCTAGGCTCCAGAGGGTGCCTGGGCTCTTGAGGTGCTGCTCGCTTATTATAGTCCCCAGACCGGGAGTAGGAGGGTAAGGTGCCGAGAGGGGCACGCCTTGATACAGGTTCAGGGTCCACAGAGGTCTGGGGGTGCGGTAGAAGCAGAGGCAGCGAAGGTGGAAGTGGTAGTGCCTCATTTCCCCTATCTCTGTCCCGCTCCCTACTACCACTGCTCGGAGGAGGTGGTGGTGCCTCAACAGGTGTTGTTTGAGGTTCCAGAATGTGCATGATGAGTGCAGAGCCCAGCAGGTGACGGCCTGTCATCTCACGACATGCCTGCCGCGCTTGCGCCTCCGTCTCAAACTCTACCTCTGCAGTTCCCTTGTGCAGGTCAGTGACCCTATGAAATGTTTTAAGGTGAGACAGTTTCGTGAGAGTCTGTTGACATGAACTAGGTAGAACCTGTTCTGAACATCAAATGAGGTACTGAGAAACAGAACAAGGAATGAGCGCAGCACAAAATAACACTACCACACACTACACCCATTACCTGTCAATGTGCAAGACGCATCGAGTGATCCTTCCATATCTGCCAGCCTCTATTCTCAATGCAGCAGCAACATCTTGCTCAGGGGCCTGCCGGTTCAAGCCGCTTACAAAGGCGACCAACAGAGGGCGTCTGGATGGTGCTGTCAGCTTGGCGGTATGAAGTGGCCGGTTCGGTGGGGATGCTTGTCTGGATGGAGTGGGTGTTGGTAGAGGTGGAGGTGGAGGGAGAAGCAATGTGGCCCGGTCAGCAGCTTCCATTCTGCTTCTATCAGGATCTCTATGAGGACTTCGCCCTTTTCTCTCGTCTCTCCTTGAAGTCCCATTAGAAGTGTCATTGTCCCTCACCCTGATGGGGGCATTTCCGCGTGGGCCCTCCTCACGACGCTTCTGGTCTCTACTACTTGCGCGACCCTTATCCTTGCTCCGATCCTTGCTGTTGGCACGCCTTCTGTCCCTGCTGTCCCGCCGATCCCCATCCCTGCTGCTCAAGCCTGCCCCTCTGTCTCTACTGCTGCATCTCTTCCTGTCCCTGCTGGTGCTTCTCCTCCTGTCCCTCTCCTTCCTGTCATGAGTACTTGCCCTAGAGGCCTCCTTCCCTCCCCTTTCTCTGTGGGTTGTATCTCCTCTTGGCTCCTTAGACTCCACCTTCTCATCATTACCAGCATCAGACCTCACCAAAGTGGCTACTCCTTCAGGTGCCACCTCAGCAGGTGCAGATTTCATATCTGACTCTCCACCTTCAACAGGACCAGGACTCTGCTGCTCCCCCTCTCCATCCTCCTCCACTTCAGGATAGCCAGCACTGCCATAACTCAGCAGATCCTCCACATCCCGGACCACACCCTCTGCTCGTGCAGCATCAGTGACATGACCAGGTCCACCCTCACTGAACACAGACCTGGAACGACTTCTGCTTCTGCTGCTACTCTTACTGCCACTCCGGCCCTCCCTCCTACCTTCATACCCATTCACAAACTTGTCATTATCTCCAGCACACACCTCTTGCTCCTGCTTGCTCAGGGACAGCGTAATCTGATCAGCATCTTCCGGGATCTCTCTCCCCTGCAACTGCCAGCCCTCAGCAGCCAGGGATTCCAGCACCTGCATCTGACTTCTCAAGCGCTCCATCATCTCTGCAATGCAAGTGCAGCCAGCGTACAGGGTGCGTACAGACAGCTGCATGACTTGAGCTCTTGATTCGTCTACATCCTTAGCAACAGGGTGATGAGCCTACAACACGATAGGAGGGGAAGATTCGGAGCAGCTGCCGGGGTAACCTGGTCCATGGAGGAAGGGCAAATGACAAAGGTCCCACTTTCAAGCAGGGTGACCTTGAATGATGAGGGCGCTTCCAGGTTTGAAAAAAAGAGGAATGGCAATGTAGGCTAGCCATCAAGAATTTTGATGGCTTCACACAGTAGGAGCATTGTGAAGTTGGGAACATGCAGAGGCTTAAGCCTGGGCTGGGTGTAATGTGCTGAAGGACATTTAGGGCAGCTGGTCACCAATCTGATTATGAGTTTATGATGTTCGTCCCTATTGAGACGAACAAAGCATCGTTGGCTTCGTATCCCTCTGCCTGTGAGAGACACACACGAATGCTGTAACATAACCCTACTTGCGGCCCATGTTTCCACTGAGAGCAATTGCTGAGCTGCTTTCAAGGAGCTGCGTATGTGCTATTACCTCGTCAGCGTCACCGTTCACGTCCGAGATGTCAAGCTGAGCCATTCAAAGAAATGGCGCCTGGTTATTCAAAAGAGCAGGCTTTAAAACTTCCTCCTCCTATCGTCCTCCGATAACTCAGAACACTGTCATAGATCATGAAAGTTTCAGATGAGTAGAACAAGCCTTTTAAGACAAGAAATCAACAAACAATTGAGTATATATTGTTTCCAACCTTGTGAAACGCAAGTAGGTCGGCGAAGTCCAAGGGGTATGTGACAGGTTCTTTCAATCAATCTGTAAGCAAAATTTCCCGTCAGAATCTTTTACAGATAAATGTTCATAATTCGAGTACCAGTCATATCGCCCAGGATGCTCTGAAACCGTCGTATTGCTGTTGTCAAAGCGATTTACATATTCTCATAATGCCTTATCATTTAATAAACTTCCCAGTGCTGATCTTGGCATTTAACAGTGACATTGATCGGCAAAATAAGAAGGCAACCCTTTTTTGGAAAGAGATTAAGGATGTCATAAATATCATCTCTTGGGTACATGTTGGTCAGAATTGATCTGCATGACTGATAGACTTGCTTGTTAACCTGGGTACTTATGCATCAATAATGATGGACCTGCATGTTGACCCGACTGGTCCTGTTGCATGAGTGCTGGACGTCCTTGCAACACATGCAGAGATGACTCCTGGCGTTGATACTGAGGAGACAGAGAGTGTCCTAGTAACTGGGAAGAGTAGGATTGAAATGAGTGTGCATGCTGTGGTAGTAACAAGGAACCAGTGGGAGGAGAGATGCGATGTAAGGAGGAAACAGGGGGAGGAGATTTTCGAGATAAATGCCTCAGATCATGGGCTGCTTGCCTCGGATCATGGGCTGCTTGCCTCGGATCATGGGCTGCTTGCATTATCCCATGTACAGCTGTAGGATTTTGATGACAGTGGGGACTGTAGCTGCTGGTGGATGGCTGAGGAGCCAGAGGCTGCTGCTGCTGCTGATGATGATGATGAGAGTTGGTGGATGGCTGCTGATGATGATGAGAGTTGGTGGATAGCTGCTGATGATGCTGTGAGCGGCAGGGTGGTTGCTGACAATGCTCCACAGAGATAACAACAGCTGATGGTGGACCTTGATAGCAATAGCTGCTGCTATTATTCGGCAGAATCTCGCAGTGCGCTGTCACGACGTCAGAGCTCGGTTGGTACTCATTGTTTCTGAAAGGATCCTGACAGTAAGGTGCTGCAGAATCAGCAAGATTGTGGTGTTGGCGTTTCTTGGTGCTAATGACAGTGGTAGTGGCACCAGCATTGTAAGCCTTCTGTGAGAAGAGGTTGCGGGTGGTGACTGACAGGTTTAAGCTATTTGCTGCTGTTGCAGGACTACACTGCTGCTGGTAGTGCATAATGTGGTTCTCTTGCTGCTGGTACTGCTGTGAATGCTGGACCTGCTGTTGCTGCTGCTGCTGCTGCTGGTCGGCACTTCTATCACAGCAGGGTGCGTAGTTAGGTGCGGCATACAGCATGGGATACGTAACACCAGTAATTTTAGGAGATGTAAATTGGTAATGGGAGGTGTCTTGCGATGGGGGATGTGCGAAGGGCTTGAGGTGAGGTGGGGGTCCAGTGCCGCCATTATCCTGAGGAGGAGTCCTCAAGCTGAGGCTTCTGTTATTGGTGGCTATAGGGTACAGAGACCTGTAGTTGTGTTGCTGACTCCAATCCATCAAATGATTGGAAGCCCCTTGCAAGCCGCCAGTCCAGACTGGTTTAGTAATGCTGTCATGAGATTGGTTGCCTGTCTTCTCCTCAACCTCATGGACTGCCAGCAGTGCTGTATGATAACTATGCCCACCGCTACTGGTTGCAATAATGAGTCTTTGGTGATCTGCTTGTGGTGCTGGTACTTGATTGTTATGATGGCGGTACGGAGGCTCATGAGAGTACTGGATGAGTGGTGGAGGTGCAACTTCATGATGAGTACCGCCCCAGCCAGGAGACAACAAAGCACCTGCGTCATCCTCTTGTTTCACAAGCAGAGGGTGGCTCATTGATGCACAGCCGAACGCACTCTTGCTGCTGGTGGTTTTTATTCCTGCTGAGCTGCCACAGGAACCTGCATCCTGCGGAAGCATACATGCGTCCTGCATCTCCCCAGCTCCTACTGCGGCTTTATGATGGCCATCAACAATATGACTACTTCCAACGTTGAAATCAGCTTCAACTTTAACCATGATGTCAGGAGCTTCGGCAGCAGGTGGCCATCTCCTTTTTCCAGAGAGCCCCTGCTGCTCAGCAAAAGATGATTGTTCATGGTAGTCTTTGCATGGCTGTAATAATCTGTCATCAGTCTTACCACCGCCACTAGCAGAGACTATTACTGCTGATGGCTGATGACCTCCACCTTGTTGTTCATCGTTATAATGGCTGTAGCTGCATACCATTGTTGGGTCGTGCAACTGGATAATGTCGCCTGACTCATATCCAATTTGAACTGAACCACCTAGTGACCCGGGATGTACACTGTGACCAGATACAGATCCAGATCCGTGCAATGCAGCTGTAGATACTATGCTGGCAGGCCCACTGGAAAATTGGTCAACTATCTTCGTTGCAGGCTGATTATGATCACATCCTGGATGATCAGGCTTGTCCACCATACAGCCGCAGCTTAGCGTTGCATTTGTTGCTGCTGTAATGCATGCCCCATTCTTGTCACTACAGCCGCAGCTTAGCGTTGCATTTGTTGCTGCTGTAATGCATGCCCCATTCTTGTCACTACAGCCTTGAACTCCAGAACTTTGTTTTGCATGACACATGGCAGATGTTAATGCATCACATCCTGCAATATTTACAGTAGTAGCACAACGTAAACTGAAGTTGATCTTGATGAATACTATTGTTTCCAGAGTTCATAGAAACTTAGTGATCATGGATACCTGCCACATCAGCAGTGTACAGCTGATCACTAGGTCCGTCTGCTTGACCAGTCCGCCCTGAACAGAGATGCTGCTTCAGCTGCTGCTGCTGCTGCTGTTGAGGCCTCATAGGAGGGTCTAGAGCAAGGGTTTTAAAAAATAGCTTTAGGGAGTCCATGCCTTTAAAGAAGTTTGGGTGCACCTGCAGTACAGAAGATGCCACATCAGTAGGACTCTGCAGACTAGGCCTGTACAGGTGTCTCTTGTACTGCAAGTACTGCAATAGCGGCAGCATGAAGCAATAATGATATGTTATTGCAGATGATACGTGATGAGACCTGACTTATAATGCTGGCTTCTTGCCGGAAGAAGACTCTAGCTGTGAAGAGCTCTACTTCTACTTCTGAATCATTACAGGCAATGCCAGGTTGAAACCTCCATGTCATGACGTCATGGCAATATGTGCACAGAAGAGCTTCCCCGCGCATAACAGCACACCTCATCAGCATAATGCTGAGCTGGTCATCACAATCTAGACACACCTTAACAGTGCTCCTGACCCATCTGGACAACCCTGACTGGTTACGAGGCAATCTAAAACGCTCATCTAACAGGACTATGGCACCATAATCATATTTGTGGCGAATGCATCTGCCCAGTGCCTGCATGCAGTCATGAAGAAGAAGTACTTCACACTTTTTTTTATTCAAGTTTGATGGTGTCTTTGACTAGTAGGGACTAGAGTGCCAATCTTGAGTAGTCCCCAATAAATGTCAATAAGTACAGGACTTAGTATCTTACACAAATGAATGCCTATTGTCAAGGACACCTAGTCTTGCGTACTGCTTGCCTGATTCAGGACCCTGAATGCCTATTGTCAAGGACACCTAACGTCTTGCGTACTGCTTGCCTGATTCAGGACCCTGAATGCCTGCTGTCAAGGACACCTAGTCTTGCGTACTGCTTGCCTGATTCAGGACCCTGAATGCCTATTGTCAAGGACACTTAGTCTTGCGTATTGCTTGCCTGATTCAGGACCCTGAATGCCTATTGTCAAGGACACCTAGTCTTGCGTACTGCTTGCCTGATTCAGGACCCTGAACGCCTATTGTCAAGGACACCTAGTCTTGCGTACTGCTTGCCTGATTCAGGACCCTGAATGCCTATTGTCAAGGACACCTAGTCTTGCGTACTGCTTGCCTGATTCAGGACCCTGAATGCCTATTGCCAAGGACACCTAGTCTTGCGTACTGCTTGCCTGATTCAGGACCCTGAAAGCCTGCTGTGAATACCAAGTGTCACCACTCAAGAGCCGCTTCCCCGGTTCCTTGTTCCGGGCAGCTGAGTCATTGTACTGTTTTTTTAGCAGTATCTGCATTGACAAAATTCAGGGAGCCGTGCAACATTTCATCATGCTTTGATGCTTTGAACAGAAAAACTATTAGCACATGCTTCTAGACAACATCGGGGTATGCTGGTCTTTCAGCCCGTGGCTTTGTCTACAAAGCACCAGTGCTTGTTTCCGACATGTCACCTTAGTGTCCTTCACAGAAGGGAAAGGGATGCTAGCCACTAGCACACCTCGTGCAAATTGGTCTGCAAAGTCTATGCCTTCAGATGCCTGCAAAGGAATCAGATCTGGGACATGATTAATCAACTACATTGGTTATGCCTGTGGAGTCACAGAACTAGTTGCATAACGGCTTTCAGAGCTTGATCATTATCATACATCATCTTATTGTTCACACCTTTCCTTTGCAGACTGCAATCAAAAGGGCTCCATCACCCGCTTCTATTGCACCCTTATACCCAGTTAATGCTTCTTCGAAAACCCGTCCGCTTTCTTTGGGCTCAACAAACACACTCTTCTCAGCCTGCAGCTGAGTCCAGAGCCCAGTGGCCTGAGATAGAGCAGACGACACAGATCATATAATCAGCTTATTCTCCACCAAAACATCATCTATGCGTGACATTACCTTCCATCTAGTAGTGAGTAGGTCAATCAGGCTGTAGCTTGATACAAAGAACAAGACACCATCTGGGATGCTCTTGCAGCTCTGCAGTACTGCTTGACCCATGTTGTCCTAAACAGGCAGCGGCAGTACATCAGCAGACGATGTTAGATATGATTACAGTAACAGACATGCAGATATTGTAGTAGCGCCTGCCTAGTGCTTGGAGTGGCAGAGCTGGTCATGATTATGCACCGGGGAGTACACTGCTGCTAGCAGGACAGCGGACAAGCTGCTATACATGAACTACATGAACAGGAGCCTTCATATTACTTCTTGCAGCTAAAGCAGAGCCTGATGACTAGTTATTTAGAGAAAGATAAGAAACCTCCGCCTATGAGAGCGCTGCACTACGTGACTTATTGAGTAATAACTAAAGCGCAAAGGGTTACTTTCACTACATTTTTAGCAGGCGGTGGCATAAGAATACTAATGAATAACTCATACTGAGCATGTGGTGATGTCGCTTGACCCTGACCTGGTATTCCAGTGAGGAGGTATTCTTGTAGGTACCCGTCAGACAGGACCCACTCGGCCCACATGGAATGACACCAGCCCAAACCTTGTGATCATAATAATCATCAAGGAAGCAGACAAGAAGCAGCAGCAGCAGTGGTTAGTAAGGAAAAACATTTAGCACTACGGCTGCAAAGATGTAGTGCTACTGTGAATCTACGTAACTGTGAAAGAGGTTCTGCTGGTTCAGTCAGGCTACAATGTATCATAAGTGAAAATAACGTAATTAGAAGCCAGCTGAGATTTTATCAACAGATATATCTGCTTGTAGGCTGTGGTGTAATTTTAGCACTACAGTGCATTCATCTGCTATCTACACTAGTGCTTTATGATTCTGCTGCTGCTGCTGCCTTCATCATCCATTCAGTACTACTGTAACTGTCGTACCTGCTTCATCATGTCCACCACATGTGGTGCCTCTAGCCTCACTCTGAACTCAGTACCCAGCTCAGATGCGAATGTATCCAAAGGTGCCAGGGTTCCACTGGTGAGCACCACGGTGTGAGCTGACTGTGAGATGGCCTTCATAGCCACTGCAGGATGCATGCACCACAACCCCAAATGAACCCCGATGACCAGAGTAGACCATTGAGTACCAGATTGAGTGCCTACTGTTGCTTGTGTACTAGTGGCAGCACCAGATGGCAGCAAGAGGTGCTGAGTACTGTATGTAGATGGCTCACCATCCATGAGGTGGTCATTAGCAGCAGCAGCGCTCATTATTGTGTTACTAAGCCCTCCACCAGCTAATACTGGGTACCTACGACAGAGTCAATACCAAGGAGGAGCTACTGGGTACCGACAGAGTCAATACCAAGAAGGAGCTACAGGGTACCTACAGAGTCAATACCAAGGAGGAGCTACTGGGTACCGACAGAGTCAATACCAAGGAGGAGCTACTGGGTACCGACAGAGTCAATACCAAGAAGGAGCTACTGGGTACCTACAGAGTCAATACCAAGGAGGAGCTACTGGGTACCTACAGAGTCAATACCAAGGAGGAGCTACTGGGTACCGACAGAGTCAATACCAAGGAGGAGCTACTGGGTACCTACAGAGTCAATACCAAGGAGGAGCTACTGGGTACCTACAGAGTCAATACCAAGGAGGAGCTGGTGACCAGGCTTCACCTGCTTCAATGATCAGACTTCACCTAGTGCTTCGCTTTCCTCCTCTGATGCCTCTGCTGCTGTCAGGTCCCTTTGGAAGACCACCGCGGCGTGAATAGTAGTTTTCCTTCTGGCACACAGATCTTCTCACCACCAGCCGATAATCAGCGGCGCAGGAGCAGTTAGTGGCAGTTGCAGCAGTAGCAGACGTTGGGACTGATATACTAGTGCCAAAGATAACACTATCGGCTGTGGTACTAGTTGTAGCACCTGCAGTACTAGCCGCTATATGCTCTCTCACAAAACCTCCACCGCCACCCCCAGGTGAGCTGAGACCAGCAGTACTAGCCTCAGCAGACTCATCTACAGCAGCACTACCAGCTGCAGCACTAGTACCAGCAGCTGCTTGATTGGCGTTCAATACTCCAAGTGGTGACTGATGGTTAGTCTTCATGCACCAGGGATCCAGCAGGGGCATTATTGAGGTGGCAGCACCACCATGGTTAGTCTTCATGCAGCAGGGATCCAGCAGGGGCATTATTGACGTGGCAGGATCACGAGTGGCCGCCTCTAAACCTTCCTTCTGTGCGCTCGCCGATGGACTTCTGACAGCCTTGGTCATGTTGACAGTCCTTGCTGTATCAGAATGAGTGGAAGGTAATGTTTTGCAGTCATCAGGGTTTATAAGAACCCGCAGAGGCATGCTGGTAGTAACCAGACTGCAAAGAGCCTTGGCACTTGAGAGCCGCCTGCCGGCAGTCTGACATGCTGCTCCCTGCTGCTGCTGCTGCTGCTGGTTAGTACTGGGCAGTAGCTTTGTGACAGTCGCTGCTCCTGCATGCTGACATCTGCTGTGCGATTCCCTGCCCCTTCGGACCTCATGACTGATGACTTGGAAGTCATCAGAGCCACTAGCAGTGGACTCATCATTATCCTCTCCAGATGATGAGGATGAGCTACATGATACCTCCTGCTGATCCTCTGCTGGCTCCACCTTCACTCCTAGATGAGCTCCTGTTGTCCGCATCATCACTGGTGCCTGCTTTTTGTCTGCACTGCTAGCCCGCATAGTCTTTTCCTGTCCTTCCTCAGCTGTCTCTTTTGTCCCGTGGAGAGGCACTACTGAGTTGGATATAGAACCTGAAGAGGAGGTCGTAGACATCAATAACACCTCTCCAGCCTGCTTGCTTTTGTTATTAGTGTTTAAAGTGTCTGCCTGCCTGCGTTTCGTGGTCTTCTTCATAACCATATCATCTTCCTGCTTCAAAGTAGCAGCAGTTGAGACCAGGGCTACTGAAGCAGAAATTGTCTGCTGGCCAACCAGATTAACCAGATTCATAGATGGCTGTGCGGGAGGACTAGGCTCTGATTGACCGTACATCAGACGAAGTACAATCAGCAGACGCCCCACCACTCCTAGTGCTGCGGATCCAACTCCAGCCTGCTTCACATGGGAGGGAACTGCCTGGTTCGCAGCCTCCCCCTCTGCAGCAGCAGCAGCAGCAGAGGCAAGGGGAAGGAGTTCAACGACAATACAGTGATGTAATTTCACTGCCATGTAATCTACTCATAATACATCTTCAGACGTCTTACAATTATGTAAATTATGATGTGTGCTTGATGAGCAAGAAGATAAAGCACAGTCCAAGATGTAGCAAATGTGACAACTGGATGCTGTATTTCATTATCCTGAGAGCACACTTATGACAGGATGCAGTCTTTTAATGTCATCATGTTAGTACACTTATGACAGGATGCAGTCTTTTAATGTCATCATGTGAGTACACTTATGACAGAATGCAGTCTTTCAATATTATCTTAGTACACTTATGACTGGATGCTGTGTCAAATCTCATATTTACAACTAGATTGCAGTACCGCGGTGCCTCTACTGTGATGAGGCATCATAATGGCGGTGGTATCAAAATTGACATCACTGCCGCCGCTACCCTGACATGACCTACCTTGAGCAAACTCTGCCTTGGCCTCATGTTGTTTTGCTATGTTATATTTCAGCCACAAATCTTGGACTCTGTCTGGACTGAGACCTGCATCCTCCAAGCCCCCTAACATCTACATCATGAGGAAGCAAACATTATACATTTTAGAACAGGCTGTAGAAAGTAGTGATTGCTCTTTATCACATTATCTGCATTATAATCTCCGTCATACATGCTTTTGCCCTGCGGCAGCTAGCTACGACTACTAGGTCGCCACAGTTGTGCTGCTTATTAAAGTGTGAAGATCAGGTCTTCAAGTTAATAAGTTAACTGGCGTACAGCTTCTGGACGCCCCCTAGTGATCATCACATTCGAACTCCTTTATTTCATCATTATGAAAGCAATTAAGCACCCCTAATAATTACTACTATGATCATCATCATAAATCATAATGCCACACTACCTTAGATCCAGATGCCATCATCTCTGTGGCAGCAAACTCCTTAGGTCTCATGTCAGGACCCCCAGCAGTCCTCTCCATCCATGACATGAGCTCTCCCAGACACTCCATCAGGGGGCGGTACACCTCTGGCTTGTCAGAGTACATCGTGGCAGTGTGGAAAGAAGTGTGAGCTTCCTGCAGAGCCTGCAGATCTAAGTCCACGCTTGCAGCCTCCCTGCAAGTGTAAAGGTGCCAGCGACAGAACACAGATTTAGATCATGAGCGTGAGCATGTTAGTTATAGTAACCACCAACCGCACAGCGGCAGTAAGCAGTAGCAGGTACCAAATAGATGAAGCCTACATTTTGAGCATCAGCAGTCATAAATGAACAGCAGACATCAGGAATCAGCAGTCATATATCATTGATTTGACAACTAACCACCCTGTTTCATGCTTATGCTCTTAAAATAGACGTTGTCAATCATGAGGACAATGTTATATCATTACTATGCTCTGTTCCAAAGTCGTTGCAAATGCCTTCGAAAAGATAAAATGAAGAAACGTGTAATATGACTAGTCTCTATCATGAGGCTAGCAGTGTATCATTTTACAACCAACTTCATCAAAGACCCTGTTTACCTCTCATTAATTATGGTTGATGATGATGCCTGGAAGCACGACATCACGGCACTTACTGACATTACCTGGCCACATCCTCTATGTTGTGAGCTTCATCAAAGGCCCTGTTTACCTCTCATTAATTATGGTTGATGATGATGCCTGGAAGCACGACATCACGGCACTTACTGACATTACCTGGCCACATCCTCTATGTTGTGAGCTTCATCAAAGATCAGAATCGAATTCTCAATATTGATTTCCATCGCAGCTCTAACAGCCGGGTCTATCAGGTAGCTGCAGTACGACATAAAGAGAGGCTAAGCAGGTGCATGCATGCACATTGAGGTCGTAGTCAATAAAATAAGTCAACAAGAGAGAGTTCAATTTGTATATTTATGCAATGTTTTCTGCTGCTGTAGCTGCTGCCTAATTATACCTCAAGTCATAGTAGTAATAGTAGACAAAAACAGCCCAACATGAAGTTTAGAACACCTGTTCTGATATTTCTGATAAGTGATCATGATACTGCTGGTCAGCATGACGATTCATAACTACTGATGCACATAATAATGTGTAAGACTTGCTCTCGCTCACTACTCTGTTTTATCTTATTAGCGGCGCGCCTGCTATAGCTGCAGATCTGATGTAGTTACCCGTATGGGCAGAAAATCAAGTCGGCTCTGGCTGAAAGCTCTCTGGCCCCAAAGTAGGGGCACATCTTGGCGGATCGGCAAGTGCTCTTGAGATCCTCAATGTCATGAACCTAGTTGTAAGAAATTCATCAGGACAGCACTTTAACAGGGAGCAGGCCAAATTCAGGAAATCTTAAATAGATAACTAAGAGAACATGAAGTACTGTAATAGAAAACATTGCATGACCTTGCTTCTAGATTATTTGCAAAATAACTATATTTTAAGTGATGACTAACCTCCACTTGAGGGACATTTCTCATCCTCATGTCTTTGCTGTGGAACCGACACCCAAACCCATCCTTCTTGATCAGCAGGTCACATTCTTCATCAACTTTCCCTGAACTGACAACAGCTTTGTTGATGCAATAATGCTGCCGAGCTGCCTGTGCAAGCAAGTGGCAAAGGTAATAGCCAGGTCGAGCTGCTGCGATAATAGCGCTGTTGAGCTGAATGCAGCCTCAGCTTTAAATAAGGTATGATGATGATGATGATGACCATGCATAGCCAGATCCTTGTATTCTTACCAGCACAGCCATGCTTGGCTTGTATCCACTCCTCTTCAGCTCCTTCACAACCTGTTATGTTGGGAACAGTAAGATGTTTTCAATTACTTCAATGAGTACGGCAGTAGTAGGCTATTTATGATTCCAGTAACTGTCTACTGAGAGCTTGAAATCAACGACTGAAGAGTTATGGTGATTTGTGAGTGCACTGACAAATGTACTTCTCCTATGTACCAGACATGACCAAACACAACTGACTTTTCCTATGTACCATCAGACATGATCAAACACAACTGACTTCTCCTATGTACCAGACATGATCAAACACAACTGACTTCTCCTATGTTCCAGACATGATCAAACACAACTGACTTTTCCTATGTACCATCAGACATGATCAAACACAACTGACTTCTCCTATGTACCAGACATGATCAAACAACTGACTTCTCCTATGTTTCAGACATGATCAAACACAACTGACTTCTCCTATGTTCCAGACATGATCAAACACAACTGACTTCTCCTATGTACCAGACATGATCAAACACAACTGACTTCTCCTATGTACCAGACATGATCAAACACAACTGACTTCTCCTATGTACCAGACATGATCAAACAACTGACTTCTCCTATGTACCAGACATGATCAAACACAACTGACTTCTCCTATGTTCCAGACATGATCAAAAACAACTGACTGCAGATATCAGTCAGCGCATGACTAGTGTACATTCAGTACTATCATCAGTACTCTGGTCATTATTATAATCTCAGGAGCACTATCCATGTAGTAGTTTTGACCTACTGGTAATAAACAGGCGGACAGAGGTAGGTATCAAGGCAAACTTACCCATCATGACACATATCACAAATCATCAACTGTTTCGATACAATTGTCATTTTCCACATATTCTACATATTCTGAAGTTTGAATGTAGTAATGCCCTGTAGTATCTGAAGTGTGAATTTAATGCCTTGTACCTGAGAAATCTGGGAGTGGGTCCTTGTGGCGAAAAATATTTTTGGGACTTGAGGCTCATCAGAGAGCTTTGACAATAAAGAGCTAGTTCCCTGTTGCTTGGGAGCTCCTAGAACCTTCTGATTTGTAGATGAGAAGGGATGACCTGTAATAGGACCTGCAGGATCATCTAGAAACAGCTCCTCATCCTCAACAGTATCCAAGCCCTCTGGAACCACTAAACCAATTTCGTCTAATCGATTCATTGCTGCTCTCTCATCAAGTAGTGCAGCCTTCAGGGCTGCTGACCTGACCTCCTTCTGTTTGACCTGCCAGGCCAATGCAGCACAGAGTAGCGACAATGTCTTCCCTGAACCTGTAGGCGCCTGATAATTGGAGACCAGTATGAAGTGCTGAACATTTGCTGCCAAAAACACTATTTTATTCTAGACGATATTCGAGAGCCCAGACTTGATTTATTTCATGAATGCTTTCTACTTCACTCTGAAACTTGTGATGCAGTGTTCATGTCACTACCTCTAGGAGAGCGTTGGACTTCCGATCTTGCAGGGCCTGAATCATCTTGTTCATAAACATGAACTGTACCCCGTATGGCTGATTCGGGAACTTGACATCAAATCCACCAATCTTGAAGGAGCCAGTTGGCCTTGGATCTGACATATCTGCTGGAGGCATGTCAGTTTACTCTACATCCTTGCGTGTGGACAATTTCATACGAAAGAGAGGCGACGCGATATACATATGGCTAATGTCATTTGCTGCACTGATCGTTTTGGAAGTTTCGTAGTACATACCATTTCATGTTTTTGAGTTTGCAGTTATTACCTCCGGAACCCACGACCTAACCGTGATATCTTGTCGATGAAAGGAACAGTATTTCTAAACCCTAGATAACAGTAAATAAATAATATGGAGGCTCTCAGCTTGGCCGCATTTGAATCCAGAGCTTCTGAAGCAGAAGCCAGACTCGCTGCCCTCGAATCTCAGGTCTTATCAGGTACGTCCACAGTATCAGCCTATTTCTTCAGGATATTGTTTTATGAGGTGCATCCAGTTGGAGGACTCTAGCCTCGTCCTAGGCATCTACAATGGCTGGAAGAGTACCCAATAATGGATGAAACACATCCTAGATTTCATTTCAAAATGTGTCGCTGTAATGCTTGTCAATGTGTAGTACTTGACCCTGGCGGTGCTACTGCAACAGCTGCTAGTTCAGAAGAACTGACTGCACTCAGAGATCTACTGATTCAGGCACGTGTGGAAACGGAAAAGCTGCAGCTGGAAAAGGATTCAGTGAGTCTCAGCCTCATAAACCAAGACTTCTGTGCTGTGCTTCATGATGCCCCTGAACTTAGTTTCATGACCCCCAGGAAAAAGACTCATGTACCTACTGTACGGCATGGTCTTATAATTCCTTTGAACTGAGCTTAACCTTAGGCACTGAACCAACATCTAGTTCCTTATGAGAACATGTATCAGAACCTTAGGTACTGAACCAACATCTAGTTCCTTATGAGAACATGTATCAGAACCTTAGGTACTGAACCAACATCTAGCTCCTGATGAGAACATGTATCAGAACCTTAGGCACTGAACCAACATCTAGCTCCTTATGAGAACATGTATCAGAACCTTAGGCACTGAACCAACATCTAGCTCCTGATGAGAACATGTATCAGAACCTTAGGCACTGAACCAACATCTAGCTCCTGATGAGAACATGTATCAGAACTTTAGGTATTCAACAACGACCAAGAACAGGACAGCACTTGTTTTTCCATAATCTGCTGCAAAACATCTCAATCCCAAAAGCATTGCACTAATGCTTCAGTTTCACTACAATAGTGAGTCTCGAGCAATTTACATTAAGTCTGCCTTGTCTCTGCACATAATGGAACAGGCTTCCTCCTGTTGCATACTCCATCGCGATGCAAATGTACTCTGATGTAAGAAATACCTCCTGCAGTACAACAAATAAAGCTCTCTGATTCATTAAAAGACAACTGGAACAAGAATGATGAAATGAGTAATTACTGTCTTCAATTATCAAGAGCAAATGTTCAGGATGACAGTTGATGTACTGAAGTCAGGGAATGTAACTAGATGTACTCAAGACACAGCAGTGTACAACTAATCATTTGTCAGGGCGTCATTTGCTCTTGCCTTGAACTGAATGACGTGAGGATGTCTGAGTTTGCTGTGGTTTAAGATTTCAGCTTCTACATACTTGTTCATGGACATCCGCTGAAGCAGCTGAGTTCAGGCATAATTGATAAATAGGCGGCGTAAATACTAACTGAAGCACAAAATGTCCTTGGGTCTCACACCTTAATTGCTGCAGATTTTCCCGTCAGCTTGTTCCTAGCCAAAACAACAAATCCAAATGATCCTTGGCCCAGCATTTTCACCTTTTCGTATTTTTCATGTCCAGCAAGGGGGTCTACGTCGTTGATACCTTGCATTCTCGATGTGTTTTCAGTCTACATAAAACAAGTGTGTTTGCCTAGATCATCTTGTGCATAAGTACATTGCACTGCTTAGTATTAGGCAGAGTTTTTTCCTTGTTCAACGAAACACTTTAACGGCAGAGTGCTCGTGATGTCAAGCGTCCATCGCTTAGGTCCTTGTTGAGAATTTAAATTACGCATGATTTCTAAAAAAGTTCGTTGTATAACATCGTTCGTTACTCTCTCCTCAGGGACTTCTCAGGGTCTTACTTCGTCAAATTACTACATTTCTGCAGTTATGGCCCTCAGCTTTGGTTAGACGAGACTGCAACACCCTTCTTCTTTCTATTCAGTCTGCATGTTACCACTGTGGGAATTGATGCTACTGGATTCTCCATATGTTTTAACCTCTTCACGTATGGCATTCTGAAAGCTGGCATCATATCCATCGTCTTCAGGCGGTGCCGTCATAATGTTGGCCATGGGCACTGAAGCATTTGCAGCAGTCTGCTGTTTAGCGCCCTCAAGCAGCTGTCGAATCTCATCAGGTTGTTGGTGCCCTAACAAAGTTTATACAAGGTTTCACACAAAGATTCATGCCAATACAAGATATTTTCAAAGGTCAGCAAAACATCATGGCCCTTCAAGCATCCTTTACAAACCCTACGTCATGTATGTACTGAAGTAGCTGTTGTTCATACGTCCTAACACTGGATGATGATGGTATTATAAGACATTGGAATAACTGCTTGATCATCATGAGCATGCAACTTATGACCATGAATACAAAGTGATAAAGCTGGCAGTCTGATAGAGCCAGCAGGCAAGTGCTATGTATGATACTTTCGTCATGATCCAGGGGTGGAGGGTACAGATATGTCATCAATTCTTTGTGAGGAAAAGGAAAGCAGGGTTCAGACCTACTCGTCCTCTCACCTGCCGGAAAAGGCGCCCTGAGGTATGAGTCATTCAAGGTTGCAGCCTCAGGTGGTAAGTTGGTAGTAAACCACGGGTGGACCATGATCTGCTCTAGTTGGATCCGGGTGGCTGGATCCGGGAGCAACATGCGCTGAAGCAGATCCCTCCCCTCAGCTATAGCAGTGAGTAAAGAGGGAGTGAAAATGAGCGGTGATGAGTGGAAGGCTAAGATATCTACATCTCATAGGGTGCTAAAATATCTACAGATCATAGTGTGCAAAGATATATCTACAGTTCATAGGGTGCTAGGATTTTCAAATTGCAAAAACGACAAATTATGAAGCTGTGTGTCATTATGAAGCTGTGTGACATTATGAAGCTGTGTGTCATTATGAAGCTGTGTGTCATTATGAAGCTGTGTGTCATTATGAAGCTGTGTGACATTATGAAGCTGTGTGACATTATGAAGCTGTGTGACATTATGAAGCTGTGTGACATTATGAAGCTGTGTGACATTATGAAGCTGTGTGACATTATGAAGCTGTGTGTCATTATGAAGCTGTGTGACATATGCCATTGCTTGAACTAATTTTCATTATCTTGATGGAAGCTTGAACGTTTCAAAACCTGGAAATTTAACATCATCATCATTAAACCAACTTACATTTGCACTTCAAAATGAGAGCACTGCAGATTATTACTCACATGACACTTCAACATCTTCTGGAATGGTGTACTTCATGTCAACCATCATGCCAACAAGTTGAAGAATCTCCACACCCTGTTCCAATCCAAATGTCAAGAGCCTGGACGTAAGTCTGTATTTAATCAGAAATGATGTGCATGAAATGCGACGGATGATACAATGCATAATCTCTCATCTGCTACCTTGGGATAATACACACAATGCATCATAATCTCTCATCTGCTACCATGGGATAATACACACAATGCATCATAATCTCTCATCTGCTACCTTGGGGATAATACACACAAAGCATCATAATCTCTCATGTGCTACCTTGGGGATAATACACACAATGCATCATAATCTCTCATCTGTTACCTTGGGATAATACACACAATGCATCATAATCTCTCATCTGCTACTTTGGGATAATACACACAATGCATCATAATCTCTCATGTGCTACCTTGGGGATAATACATACAATGCATCATCTCTCTGCTACCTTAGAAACTTTGGCTCCAGGAGGTGACTCAAAAGGGTACCGCCCGTACAGCATGACGTACAACATCACTCCACAGCTCCAGATGTCAGCTACTTTCCCATCATACTTTCCATTCCTGTTGACTAGTATTTCCGGAGCCATGTAGCTCAGGGTACCAACCTGAGGGGGCAGCGACGGAGGTACACAGCATGGGAGTGAGAGCATGGAACAAAAAAGGATCATGGTTTAGAGATGAGTCAATCAGAGGAACTTTCAGTAACATGAAATCAAAGAAAAGGCTGTTGAAAGTCTCTGTGGAGCAATCCTTTGTACCTATGTCCTTATATCCAGTTTCATTAATTTCATTTTTGTGTTGATATTTTGTAAAAACAGTTCTGATGAGAAGGCTCAGGAGCTTCATTATCTGTGTTTCTGATATTAAAAAGCATTTCAGATGAGCAGAAGACATGGAAATCACCTTGGATTTGGCAACACTCATGGTATCGGATTTGCTGTACCCAAAATCACAGATCTTGACTAGAGGTAGAGGCAGGCCAGAAACAGCCTGTACAGGGGATTCAATGTCAAAGCTTGAGAATTGCTATGAGCTGTTAGTTTAAGGCAGGGCATATCTAGGTCCATAGAGTCTCAGAAGTGTAAACCATCCTGAATTCAAACTGAACCAGAAGAATCCAGACTATATGATGTACCTTCCAAGTGAGTGGACATGGCCTGCATCTTACTTTTCTCAAGCTCAAAGCACTGAGGGATTGAGAGGATTTTGATGAATGTTTTGTACCTGTAACAAAGTGTTCTCTAGCTTGATATCCCGGTTGGCCACCCCTCTCTTGTGGCAATAATCAATACCAAGCATGAGTTGCTGGAAGAACCAGCGAGCGGCTCCTTCCTGAGAATACATACATCAGAGTCTCAGGAATAAAACCAACATCTAGCTCCTGATGAGAACATGCAACAGAACTTTAGTTACTGAACCAACATCTAGCTCCTGATGATAACATGCAACAGAACCTCAGGTACTGAACCAACATCTAGCTCCTGATGAGAACATGCAACAGAATCTCAGGTACTGAACCAACATCTAGCTCCTGATGAGAACATGTATCAGAACCTTAGGCACTGAACCAACATCTAGCTCCTGATGAGAACATGTATCAGAACCTTAGGTACTGAACCAACATCTAGCTCCTGATGAGAACATGCAACAGAATCTCAGGTACTGAACCAACATCTAGCTCCAGATGAGAACATGCAACAGAACTTTAGTTACTGAACCAACATCTAGCTCCTGATGATAACATGCAACAGAACCTTAGGTACTGAACCAACATCTAGCTCCTGATGAGAACATGCAACAGAATCTCAGGTACTGAACCAAC
>BEGY01000017.1:739815-804354 GCA_002335675.1 Chlamydomonas eustigma
TCATCCCCATTGAATCACTCAATGCACAATGTCATCCTCATTGAATCACTCAATGCACAATGTCATCCTCATTGAATCATTCAATGCACAATGCCATCCTCATTGAATCACTCAATGCACAATGTCATCCCCATTGAATCACTCCATGCACAATGTCATCCTCATTGAGTCATTCAATGCACAATGTCATCCCCATTGAATCACTCAATGCACAATGTCATCCCCATTGAATCACTCAATGCACAATGTCATCCTCATTGAATCACTAAATGCACAATGTCATCCCCATTGAATCACTAAATGCACAATGTCATCCCCATTGAATCACTCAATGCACAATGTCATCCTCATTGAATCACTCAATGCACAATGTCATCCCCATTGAATCACTCAATGCACAATGTCATCCCCATTGAATCACTCAATGCACAATGTCATCCCCATTGAATCACTCAATGCACATACAATGTCATCCTCATTGAATCACTCAATGCTATGCAAAATCCTACCACAACGATGACCTCTCTGTCCTCACTGAGTACACATTTGAAAACTAGACACCAGACTTTCGAGGATCAATTTCAGAAATCGAGGAGCTAAGAGGAGCTGCACCTCATATGAGCTGTATTCCTTGGCACACCAAGATGAACTGCATTGGTACTTTGCCACCACCTCTTTAGAATTGAGCTCGTCCTGCAATCAAGAACCAATGAACAGATGATAAGCATATGACATCACTTACAAGGAGATTAAGTCGGTATTGCCGTACTTTTGAAGGGGCCGGAAGCACAAATCAGCTCTAATTTTCAGGCTAAGGAGGTATATCAAAGCAGTCATGATCGCTGCAAAAAATGTTGACTTACACTCAGAGTCTTCTTCATCAAATGCAACCGTAGTTGAACCGCATCAAATAGTCTCGGGAAATCAACGGCATAGTAGGAAATGGTATGAGGCCTGACCAATTTCTCTACTATGTCCTCATCCCCTTCCTGCTCATCCTCCCGCTCTGCTTCAGCATGAGCATTCATCACCGCTTTCACAACATCTCTCTTTTGACCCCTTTTGGTTTCACGCCTGTGTTCACTCATCAGCAGCTGCTCCTGTGCATTTTGGTAAGAGGTTTTTAAGCATGATGACTCTTTCCTCAATGACTAGAACATACACATTGTCCAAAAATGTGCAAGTATGACAGGAAGCCTGCTAAATTAAATGTGCAGACACAGCCAAACGTTGCCTCTTTCATGTCATATCTCACTCTTTCTAGATACTTCAAAGCCCTCCTAATCAGTTTATGGTTCACTCGTACTTGCTCCACAATCTCTACTTCCCCCACCTGATATGTAGGGAGATAAAACAAAATGAGTAACAGCAGTAGAGGAGCCACACCTAATGGCTATCATGTCTGAGTTTAAGCTTGTAAAACACAAACATGAACACAAAGAATGATTTAAAGAGGAATAATCATGTATGCTGTGCATTTTTAACATGAACAGCGACGTCCATGATCTTGGCACCCTCATGTGTATAATAGCATGTTGATCATGCCGTACATCATGCACCTCACCCATTCTTTGGTGAGCAAATATTCCATTAGAATAATGCCTAGTCCAGTTGTATCCACCTGAGAACATATTTCACGCTGTAATCATTAAAAAATCAATGGATGGACAAACTGCTGATGTTAAATCATGACATATAACTATTTCTTGCCCAATGCAGACCAACAGGTTTCAGCAGACCTTAGCGATTTTATTCCGTGTACCCTCTACATCATCTGCATCCCTGTAAGATTTAGGGGGACATGGTCCATTGTAGAACGCCCTGATCAGCAGTTTGGCGAGGCGTTTGTAGGGGGCAACGGAAGCAGGGTTTGAGAGATTGTTCTGCATTATTCTATTTGAACTCCATCTCCATGAGCCTACCTAACGTTTGTTCTTATCATTAGGGTTTTGCCGTACGTGCCTCTTCAAAGCGAAGACAGGGCCAGAATCTCAGTCGATATTCCATATTCAATTTTTTCACTCGTCTCAGTCCTTTCTCATTCTCAGATATATGTCTGTCCACAATGCCAGGTCTTTTCTCACTGACGCTTTGTCAGCTGGCATAGAAGCATCTCGAGGGGCGTTAAACGTGGGTGTATTTACACTTCACCTGCAAAGCATATATCTCCTAGTATTTCGCTAATATGGAAGCTTTCTTCATCCCTGTAGTCAAACTCTAGCCGCGCCTTGCAGGAAAACTTAGGCAATGGATTAAGATGTCCAATCCTTTCCAACAGGTATTTCAAAAGTAGTTGGATGTCTCCTCTTGTCCAAATTGAAACCCTGGTTGTTTTGCCCTCGTGTTCAGTTTGCAACAAAATATTTGTCATCGAAGTTGTGGAATGGAGTCTCAAGAGCTTCAGGCTATCCTTCAGGTATGGCCGCCTTCCTATGCCATGGATTCCCATTCTATGAACTTTCTAAGAAGTTTAAGACTTAAAAGACTTACTTTGAAACGCTTTTCTGTTTTTTAGAATCCATCTGGCACACCGAAAACAACATTTTTTGGCGTCTCTCCACCAATGAGGAGTGGAATGGGTGGTGCAGCAAATCCCATTTCTCATGACAATTCATGGGCAAGGAATGCTTACTCTGCTTCTCGCAATAACCTTCAGGTCAGTAATGACCCGCCTTTTGTCATGTTCTCCACTTCCGAACTCGCGAGATTTTGTCGCAGGTGCTCCGTGAATTAGAATGTTCGGGGGCCTCTTTTCTTCAAGGCGACTTAATCGTGGGATCTCCAGCAGAGTTCCCATCTACAGCCTATGTCATTCCAGAGCAGCATGCCGCTGCAGCGCAACGTCCACCGACTCTTGCGTCAAATGGATGTACTCCAAACTTGCCTTTTCAATGTCGTGTAGAATATTTTGCTGTTTAGGTGGACTGTGACATCGTCCTTAGATGCTTGCAAGGACTCCTTGCCCACAAACAAAAATGCATCCATGGGTATCCTTGAAGGACAATACCCACAGAAGAGATGTAGGTAGAATGAGGCAACCCATTTGCCTCTTCTCAATTTTGGCCTGCACTCTTCACAGAAAGTGTGAGGACCTTTTTTTTCCTTCTATGTACGTTGGTTCACCTGTTGCAATCACCTCCCCTGTATCCCATGTATGTGGACAGCCTCTCACATTTGTTCAAGGTCTGCAAGTATTTGCTGCTGCTGACTTAATGTGTGCTGTTGTTGTGGTTAATGTATAATAAGTACTATGCGATTGTGGAGCTTGTCATTACCATGTGCCATGATTATTAAGAGTGTTCAGTGCCTTGCCCTATTGTGATCTCATACTGACTGGCGATAACTGTATCCAGAGTGTATGACCTCTCACCTCAGCCTGACTCCTACTTCTGACTGTTGCCTCTCTGATGGTCAAAATTTTATACTTATTTTGTGACTCCATTGCTCTTTTTGTCACCCCCCAGACAAGCTGGATGGACCCCTGTTTTTTACCCATATTCTCTGAATCTTGTAAATCATCTTTTCACGCAAATACTTCATCAACTTGGATACTTGACTCAGAGCACCCAGCCTTTCTCTCATATTGGTGATTCAAGGTTCAGACAAATTAGGTGCACCCAAGTTTCTGTACTCTCAGTCACTTTGAAATGTTATTGAAGCTGTGGACTCTGGATATTTCATTTCAGTCCAAGCAACATCTGTCGGACTCGCAATCTAAGATCTACAGGAGCAACAGGATGACTTCCTGCAGTAGGATTTGTATTAGGAACAGGTGCCCTCTGGCCCTCCTGATGATCGTCTAGGACTATCAAGGAGATAGGCATGGGTATAGGGGCCTCCCTGCTTCCTCTGGCTCTACCTCTACCTTTATCCACACTTTTTTCGGAGACATCAGATGCCCCTGTAGAACTGGAGCTCCGCGATCTCTTGCGATCCCTCTTTTTCCGCCTCTTCCTATCACATCCTCTGTGGGACACATCATCCTCTGAACTGGACCTCGCATGACCTCGGTGCTTCTTATGTTTCTTGCTCTTCTTTTGATGCCTCTCTTCTTTAGAGCTCCTCTTGATACCATCCCTTTTTTCATGGCCATCCTTGTGAACAGCAACATCGTGAGAAGCTGATTGGGAAGGAGGAGCATGTGAAGAAGGGACAGCACTGCCATTCTCTTCTGCCATAGCTGCCTCTTTAATGCCATTGCCTGAGTTCCTGAAGGTGGAAAGGGAGCCTGCATGGAAAGAAGTATCCTTCCCCTCCTGTCTCAAGCTGGGCGCCTCCTCCTCAACCTCTACAAGCTCCCCTACATCTTCCTCCTCTACTACCTCCCCCTCCTCAAGCTCGTCTCCGAGGTCCAGTGCTTGAGTGACAGTTGGCACATGCTCATACCCAGACCTCATACTAGACCCCACACTTCTGCTTGCTTCATATCCACCTGCTTCTCCTTCCACATCCACTCCAACCTCCTCTTCGGCACTCAATAGGCTGCGCAACTGCAGCAATGCCTTGCGATGATCCAAAGTGTACTGCCTGAGGGTCTCCTCCTCCTTTCTTTTAGCTTCCTCCTCTTTCTTACGTGCCTCAGCCTTCTTGACGAGCAACAGAGCGCGTGCCCTCTCCCTTCGCTGCTTAAGCAGCTGCTCCATGGACTCACTACCTGAGGAGCTCTGTATGGAAGTGTGTACTATAGATGCTTCAGGGTTGTCCAATGGTACAGTGCGTGCAGAGATAGAAACATTTCCTGATTTCTTCTTGTCATCATTGCTGACAGAACCCCTGGGCATACTTGACTCATCCTCTTGATTAAGCTGCGCAGATGGAACTGCACTAGACTGAGCAGGACCCTGCCTCGTTGTGTTGTGAAACTTTGGGTTTGATTTGATGACAATGACACTCTTCAATTCCTCAGAGTCACAGGCAATGCTTGTAGAAGTTGCCTCCCCCTTCATTGCAATCTCTGCGTAACCAGAGGAGTCTTCAGAAGCCCACTTCTTATCATTTGCATCAACAGATGCTAGCAGCCCTAAGCTCTAAGCCATGACAGAGGCCTTGACATGTGATCATAACAGGCTCAGTAAGTTCCTTACCTCCCGCAACAACTGACTCTGCGGCCTCAGTTACCACTGTGTCTGGTTCCCTCGCTGCCATTGATCTGTCATCTGTACTCTGAGCGGCCTGTGATGACTCAGACTCAGCGGCACCTCCACCTCTCCCTAATGCCCCAGCAGGTTTAGCTACACTCACAGCTACTTCCTCCACCCTGGATGAAGAAACAGCTATCTTGTTGTCAAACTCTTGCTTCTTCTTCAAGTAGTACCCGTGGTGAGGGCTCCAAGGGAGTAAGAAAGAGAACTTTGGATTTCCGCTCTCCCGCTCTCGCACTGTGGCCTCAAAGCGGGGACCATTGCGGGAAACAAAGGACGCCAGTTTGTCTATAATGCCCTTAATCTCCTCAGGGGGAGGCGTGACGCAGTCTCCCTGTAATTCTGAGGTACCAACTGACACATTTGTACTGCTGATGACTAGGCTCACACCATGCTGTACACCTTCAGGGTCCTCTAGACCAGGAGCACATGGCTCTGGGGACGCTTCTCGTTCCGGCTGATGCATCAGCGCTACAAGAGGCAGCCTTGGAATGACTGTTGCAGTAGGCTTGAGATTCGTGTTTAGTGGCAAGGACCCATTCACAGGAACGTTATTTGTGGACACAGTGGATGGTCTGTCACCAGGACCCAGCGATGCTGCTGACAATAAAGTGTGCACAGTGGATGGTCTGTCACCAGGACCCAGCGATGCTGCTGACAATGAAGTGTGCACAGTGGATGGTCTGTCACCAGGACCCAGCGATGCTGCTGACAATGAAGTGTGCACAGTGGTGTTCAGGCGGGTATTTGATTGGGTGCGCCAGGGCAAAGCAAGTGCTGTTGAGTCCTGAATCAATTGTAGGTCTTTTGTTCTGTGTTCCACTGCTCTGATGCTCTGCTGTGCCTCTGTTGTGCTGCACTCAAGTGGCGAGGGCTCCATTGGGAGAGCTTCAGCAGTATTAGAGTTCAGGGCACTTGGGGCTGCATCACGAAATAGCTCCTGGGGGTAAAGCGGGTCCTTTCATGTTCATCTTGATTAGAAAAAGTAACTTGCTGCATGACATCTAAATCTAACATCCACGCATATCAACATCAACAATAGACACTGCTTTCTAAGTGTGCTTGTGTCCGTGTATACAAAATCTTCCCCATGAGTGCATCCAAGTCCAGAAGCACTGACCTGCGGATCAGTGTCCAGAACCCAGCGGTAGTAGGGATGTAGAGCATGCCCAGGCTCCAAGAACTTGAAGGCAGGATTCTTAGCCTGCTTCACCCTCAGTAGGACCTCCACCTGCCCTCCATTGGTGCGAACAAAGCGGGCAGTCTCTACAAGAATCTACAAATGCAGAGAGTATACAGCACTGGTGATGAATGGGAACTCAATGAGATGTGAAACAATGGAGACGTCTAGATAACAAACTATTACAGGACGACTGAGGAGCAATCCTGGTAAAACGGGCTTTAAATGGATGTACAAAAAAACAGACATTCTTTTTGTAGCAGTACTCTGGATGGACGTTTTCTTCCCCCTTTCTTAGTGAGAAGAATCTTTAGTACATAACTTCATCAAGATTCTTGCTAGTCGACGCTGCCCAACCTCAGTGACACAGCAATACACAAGAGTCCTACATTGAAACCTAACAGGTACAAGAACGGGAGCAGCCTTCACTTTGGAATTCAGCACACCATAAAGACAGGTGCACCTTTATGCAACGACCTCAACATTATTATCATGACGATATTGACACCTCCCACACCTTGTGTTGTTTCTCACTGCTTGGCACAACATCTGACAAGTGAGTTGGAACAGCAAAAGGAGGTCTGAATGCCCGGCTCTCTTCTCCATCATGCTTTGAGGTTGTCGGTCTGTCCTCTGGACCAGAGGCTGGACCTGGATCAGGATGCTGATGAATGTCATCCTTCATGGCTGATGTGCCTGCAGGATGAGAACACCAGAACACAACAGTTTCCAGGCTTGACATTATGTACTGAGAACTCTCTGTATGAGGGAGGAGCCTTTATGCATCATTGGAAGAAGCAACTCTCTGTATGAAAGAGGAGCCTTTATGCATCATTGGGAGAAGCAACTCTCTGTATGAGGGAGGAGCCTTTATGCATCATTGGAAGAAGCAATTCTCCAGATTCTAGAAGTGTTGATCATGACATTGCAGTCCGAGGAGTATTCGGTTCAGCACACATTTTGAAATCTCGATAGATGTATTCTTACCCTCCACATCCGCATCGTAAGCGAAACCAAAAGCTGGACCGTGATGCAAGTTAGTACCACCATGTTCATCTTTGTGGTCACGATTCTCCTCATATCCCCTGCTGCCAGCATAACATGGTCCCCTCGCCACATCAGACAGCCCCTCTCCATCATCTTCATCATCATCGTTGCTTGCATCATCCTCAACAGAAAGACCTGGAGAGGTGCAGAGGGAGGCAGAGAAATTGGAATGAGGCAGAAAGTTATTAAAAGACCTCCTTCTGCATGTCCTCCTAACATAGCACTGGCATATTGCATGGTATCGTTTATCAGAGTAAGGGAGGGACAAGACATGCCCTACAAAGCAAGAAAGGAGTTCATCCTTCTTCATGAAGGATCTGATGCATGTCCTCCTCTACATGTCCTGATGCTTAAGTGCATGAGACCAACCTCCTCCAGCAAACGCCAAGGTCCTGAAGGGAAACTGACCCTGAAGTAAGAGCTGGTATGCACATAATTGGGCAAGTTAGCGCAATGGACATGAAACACCGGTGGGCATGTCTCTCATTACACACAATGACTCCTCTCGTCCGCAACACACACCATTAAGTTCTTCTGGCTTTTCCAGAGCAATTGAAGTCTCCCTTGTGGCTGGATGAAGGTCTCTGAATCGCTCAGTATTACAGAGCGCTTCCTCCTCTTCCTCTTCCTCTGCTACACTGGTCCTCTGACTTTTACTTCTACTAGCCCTCTCATCATCATCTTCATCATCACCTTCATCTTCAGATGGTTCATCAAAGTCGCGAAGTGTGTCCAGCAAAAGCCTTACATCAAAACGATCAACTCGGACAGACTTGTCTCCAAACCAGTCTTGTAAATGACGCTCCTCATCAATGAATGTTGCAGTAGGCTGGTCATCAAATATTGTGGATGGAATTCCTAAACATACTAATTCTAGAGAGTCCTCCTTCCCACTAGTTTGAAATCCTGCAAATCTATTTCTTTGCATGGAAATTGTACTAATACAGAGCTTTCGGTCCCTTAGGAGGCAGAACAAAGGTTACGGAGCAACACGTTTTTGGGGAAGCTGTAACACAATTGATCAGCTTAACGAGCACCATGATGCGTCCGAAAGTTGCTTCAGGCAATATCACGGGCCGATCTACGATCCGAATATGTGCTTCTGCTAAAGAGGTAACATTGTTGGATTACGGCGCAGGCAACGTTAGAAGTGTCCGAAATGCCATCAAGAAGCTAGGTTACACAATTAAAGATGTAAGTTATATTGACACTTGATGCATGCGAATAGGTGCTGAAGTACCTGCATCAACCAATCAGGTGGAGAAACCATCTGACATCTTGAAGGCAGAGAGGCTTATTTTCCCTGGGGTGGGAGCTTATGGCCAGGCTATGCGCATCTTATCAAAGAAGGGAATGATTGATCCTTTGAAGGAGTACTTGCAGGTGAGCATAGCATTGATGATAGCAGGGCTTCCTGCATAGTCTGGTCTGCAAGCATTGCAGGCTCTATAAAGAACAGCGCATGGAATAAATATGAACGTGGAAGTATTATCAAGAATTTTAATACCTACCATAAGCACGCACCATTTGAAACAAGATGTATCATAAGCATGTACCATATTTTTAAAATGTACGACCCTTGGCTTTTCATATGCAAAGCATAATGCACAAGAGTTGCAGGAAGATCCTCCATCTTTTCTTCATGCTATGCATTCTTAGGCGAATCGCCCTTTCTTGGGTATCTGCCTAGGACTCCAGCTACTCTTTGAAGGCAGTGAGGAGAGTGGAGGCTGTGAGGGCCTGGGTATCATCCCTGGACAGGTCACCAAGTTTGACCCAGCACAGGGCCTGCCAGTACCTCATATTGGGTGGAACGATCTGCAAGAGACGAGACCCTCAACCCTGCTCCAAGCCGTGGGGTCACAGAGGGTGTACTTTGTGCACTCTTACAGGTATGTGGTTGAAATGTGTAGAACAAACCTGTTTGGCCTACTTGATTGGTCGTTGTGTCCAAGTGGGATCACACTTGATGACACTACTGTACCTATTCTAATTAATGGAGGCTGCCTAGAGGATGTAATGAACAGGGTTGTGGGTGCATTGATGTAATGAACATGGTTGTGGGTGCATTGATGTATTGAACATGGTTGTGGGTGCATTGATCATAGCATCGAGAGCAACATGAATAACTTTCACAAAAATGTGTGGTCTTTGCTTCTGTCTACATGCCTCATTATTTTTCTGCACAGAGCGACAGCGAGCGACAAGAACAAGGATTGGATCCTTTCCAACACAAGTTATGGGGTCCCTTTTGTATCTACTGTAAATAAAGGCCAAGTGAGTGGCATGTAGAATCTAGGATTATAATACTGGCAGTGTATCAGGACTAGTGCTTTTCTGCACTGTTTTTAGGACTGACGATGATGTCAGATGTTGAAAAGGAAAGGGCATGAGAGTGTTGTAGATGTCTGTTTAGAGGTGGTACCTAGAAGAGTAAAGGGCATGGGATTGTTGTAGAAGTCTGTTTAGAGGAGGTGGTACCTAGAATAGGAAAGGACATGAGAGTGTTGTAGATGTCTATAAAGAGGAGGTGGTACCTAGAAGAGGAAAGGACATGAGAGTGTTGTAGATGTCTATAAAGAGGAGGTGGTACCTAGAAGAGGAAAGGACATGAGAGTGTTGTAGATGTCTATAAAGAGGAGGTGGTACCTAGAAGCTATTTGATGACCTGGTTTCTTTATCCTCTTATCCATCTGCATGACCCTACTCAGGTCAGTGCAGTACAATTCCACCCAGAGAAGAGCGGTGCAGCTGGTTTGGACTTGCTGTTGGTGAGATTTGTTCACCATGAATTCAAATGTTCATTTGTTCAGGTTCTGAGGCCAGCCTTGTATAGGTTTAGGGTTTAGTCATCATCAGGTATGAACCCTCGTCTAATCATGCCTTGTATATGTTCCCTCATTGTATCATCAGGTATGAACCTTCGTCTAATCATGCCTTGCGTATGTTCCCTCATTGTATCATCAGGTTTGAACCCTCCTCTAATCATGCCTTGTGTCAATAATTACAGCTGGATCTTCATTTGATGCCATGCAGTCATACCTGGAGCCTGCTTCTGCACCCTCCTCTTCTGGTCGCACTTCTGCTACAACTGCTACCCCTTCCAGCACTGGCCTGGCCAAGCGTGTTATTGCATGCCTGGATGTCAGGAGTAATGACCAGGGTGACCTGGTTGTCACCAAGGTGACATTTGAAGTAGCGGAAGTGTAACCAGATGTTAACCGCAAGGTCTCTGTGCACAACTGATGAACTGCGTGTGTCGTGGCTCACAACGCTTATCATTCAACCACTGTATATTAACATGTATGGTTTATATGTGCTACTCTGCAGGGGGATCAATATGATGTGAGGGAGAAAGGTGGAGAGGGCGATGTGCGTAATTTAGGGAAACCTGTAGAGCTAGCTGCACGGTACTTTGAAGAAGGTGCTGATGAGGTAGGCTCTATCTCATTCAGTTTCTTTGAGTAAGAGGCATTCTCTTACTCTGAACTAAATGTATCTTCTGCTGACTTGAAATAAGAGTCTGAGTCAGGGATGTGTGAGCTTCTGAGTCAGGGTTGTGTGAGCTTCTGAGTCAGGGATGTGTGAGCATCTGCTGCATATTTGGTTCTTGACTGCTGTGAAATCTGTTATGAGTCACCCCCCTTGGTTTTGTTTTGGTTTCTTCAAGTCATCTTGCTGTCAATTTGTCTGCGACTTCCGCAGGTCACCTTCCTTAATATCACGGGGTTCAGGGACTGCCCACTGGCAGACATGCCTATGCTGGAGGTCTTGAGACAGGCTTCAGAGCGTGTGTTTGTACCGTTAACGGTGGGTGGAGGTATCCGAGGCTTCAGTGCAGACGGCAAGAGCTACTCAGCTCTGGAGGTGGCTTCAGAGTACTTCAGATCTGGCGCTGACAAGATCTCCATCGGATCTGATGCGGTGGAGGTAGCTGAGAGGTACATAGCAACTGGTCATGCTGATGGAACAAGCAGCATAGAACAGATTTCTGAGGTGTATGGGAAACAAGCTGTCGTGGTGTCCCTGGATCCAAGGCGCGTGTATGTCTCTGATCCTTCACAGGTACGATGTTTACAGTATCTTTTGTGGAGACTCAGCACAGCTGAGGTACTGATGAGAGATTGGGAGGATGGATAAATTCATACATACAGGATAGGTTCTTCCTTCAGTTAGCAGCAAAGGATAAACTATTTGAAGATCATACTTCTTAGACCTTTGGAGGTCACAGAAGCAGAGGGACTCATCAAGTTGGGGTGTTATGATTGCCACTGGCAGGTGAAGATGAGCTTCTATGCTTCAGCAACTACTTTGTCTTGTTCCACAGGTGAAGCACTCCACGGTCCGTACCTCAAAGCCTGGACCTAATGGGGAGCTGTACTGCTGGTGGCAGTGTACTGTCAAGGGAGGGCGAGAAGGGCGAGACATTGGTGCAGTGGAGCTGGCTAAAGCTGTAGAGGCACTAGGTGCAGGAGAGATCTTGTTGAACTGTATTGACAATGATGGAGTGGGGAAGGTGAGAAACGCCTCATCCAATAACTCAAGTGACAGGGTAGGGAAGGTGACTGCCACTGTGTTATGCATGTCATCCTCATGCACATGAGAAACTGTGACACAACTTGCAGTTGTGATTCCCCATTGTAAGGACTGCAATGCTGTGGCTCAAGGCTTCCAACATTGACTGTCTGGGCATGCTTTGCCCTGTCATATGTGATCTGATCTGATGTGAGGAATAACATGATGTAAGATTTCCGTACATGATTATCTGCACTTTGTGTTCATGTGATTACATGCGATCATGACCAGGGCTTTGACCTGGAGCTGGTAGGCGCGGTGTCTGCAGCCGTGACTATCCCTGTGATCGCTAGTAGTGGTGCTGGGGTTCCGGAGCATTTCTCTCAGGTCTGCACATCACTCTGGCATATTTGTTGTACAAACATGATGTCATGGTACTGTAAGACCTTCAGGGGGGCTTGTGGTCACCTTGCCTCTGCTCTGGCCAAATGTACTGACGGCCATGTCAGTCAACTTTCTTACTTGAGCTATGCACACACAGAAGCCCAGCTGTCTGTAAATGGAGTTCATGATCACTCCTTTCGTGTTCTCAGCTTAACGCAGGTTCTGACAACAATGTATTTCAAATTTCAAAACAAAACAGGTGTTTGAGACCACACAAGCGTCAGCTGCGCTAGCGGCAGGCATCTTCCACAGAAGGGAGGTGTCCATCAGCTCAGTGAAGCAGCACATGGCAGACTCTAGCATACCTACTCGTGTTTGACACAGCAGTAGTACTTTACTACTGTATGCAATATTCATCATTGTTGTAGGAATAATTTCTTGTAATTAATTGCCTTCGTTGCAAGGTAGACAGGCAGTAGGCACAATTTTAGAATCTTCCATTAGAAGCATGAATATGACAGAGATGGCGACTTGAGATTGCCTACTAGGAGATTTATAATAAAGCGACCTCCTCATATTTCTATGAACAGGCGGATGTTATCCTAAACATTTTTAGAGACTTGTGATCCCCATAACACCTGAGTTCTTTATTACAATGTCTTATTGTGTCCTTCATAAAGAGCTTCATCCTCTAAGAGCTTCCCTACCACCTGGTAACATCGTGCCTGGTCTGTGAGATACAGGATAGCCACCTGCAAGGTAATAGTACGGCAACAAAGTTGCTTTCAAAGGAGTTGCTGACAGCTAGGCCTATAACTTGACATTTTGCAGGGGGAAAAGAACTAAAATCTTAATGGACAAGTCGATGTACACAAGGATCGTTATCTTATATCTTAGAGAGGTTTTCAGGTGAGAAGCTCCAGCTCACATTTGACGAGGACAAGACACTGACACAAGAAAATGATTCATTGCAGCAACAGAGTGCAACGCTAACTTTCAGTTACAGCACTGTTGTCCACATCATATCGTTGCTAACCATTACCCTGCTTGTATAAAACTTGGCATCCCTCTGATAGAGGCAAGCTAGGCAAGCTTACCCAAACACCTTATCACTCATGCAGTCATATGCTTAACAAAACACCTTATCACTCATGCAGTCTTGCTTACCCAAACACCATATCACTCATGCAGTGTTGCTAACTCAAAAACGTTATTACTCATGCAGCAGTCATGCTTAACCCCTTATCTCTAATACCATAAGCATGCCTAGCCCTACGCCTCACTAGCACTACATCCAACAACTTCTCAGCTACCCCTACACCTCATTAGCATTACATCCAACTACTTCTCAACTACCCCTACACCTCATTAGCATTACATCCAACTACTTCTCACCAGCACTTCAAGCGCTGTGGCCTTCTTGTACTGCAGAGCATCCATTCCACGTGGAGTGCTGATGGTTGAATTGTTCTTAGCCCAGCGCAGCACATCTTGCTCTTCAGATGTAAGCACAATTAGTTGTTGTGTTGAAAATACCTCATTCATCGCAGTGTTATCTTCATCCGCTGGTTGCTGAGATGAGGACTCAAGGCGGACGCAGGCCCTAGGAACAGTATCTGCATAAGATTTATCTGCAAGAGAAGCAGGGCCAGGTCTCGAAGCTGAAAGTCACATGGTTATAATCTGTAATTTTAATCACTTGAAGAGAACTTAATCATCCCTAATCGGCGGATCAAATTAACATTTAGCTGTAAGGTCATCAATAAATGCAATCAGAATGTTCCTTAGGTATTGAACGAGGCATTTGTCTTTTCAAGAAGCAATGGAGTTTTAGACCATGATTGAAAGAATTTGTGATCATCCTCATGTTCCTATATGATCATGGTCATCATCATCCACATCATCCTTATCTTTGTTATCGTCATGATTGTCAACTGTAGGCAAGCCGGCATACCATAATGTCCTGATGATGAGCACTGAGAGGAACCCACTGTTCCACTCCTCTTCTTCCAGCTTATCAAGGTATCGTAGTACAAAGCCTATAAAATGTGATATGGTTCAGTTTCTGAACACATCTCCTTTAAATAGAGCGAAATTGCAAAGATTGAGAAAAAAAGACAGAGGGCATTATGGACTTTCTGACCTGTTGTGCTGCATTTGAATGCTGCTTCACAGCTAAGTTGTAGGAGTGAAGTGATTGTCTGTTGCTTTCTCTGTAGAAGCGCTTTCTGAGAAACAATTCCCATACTGCATCTCCAAGGAAAGCTAGGGAGGCAGCGTTGTAGCTGGATCGAATGCTATGGGCAGATTTATCAGGCAGTGAAAAGGTGACAAGCCTTTGTAGCTGAGGAGAAGCAGGTGTCAATGACTTAGATTTTCTGTGCTTGAAGCTCTCTACAGGGAGGACTGACAACTTGCACTTATATTGCACAAAATTGTTGGATGAGCGCCATAGCTTCATAAATTTTCTGAGACGCAGAAAATATTCGCATAAAGCTCAGTGTCCATAGCCGTTTGCTGGCCTCTATGTCTGCTCGTTGAGAAGTGTGAATGAAGTAAGAAACGAAACTTGTATGGTAAGTAGTTCTTGCACATTTTCTTCATTTGTCTTCTTCTTGCATTTTTGAAATTTTTAACCACAAGCTCTTACTCGTTGGGGATGCATATGTACACCTATGAATCTGCACATTCTTTCAAACTTTTATGAAGGATTTCAAACTTTTACGTACCCTGTCAATAATGAACATGTTTAAATAGTTCTTGCACATGTTGAAGCGAAGGTATGTGAAACATAGAAGTAGCATTGGTAGGTAAAAGAATGGGGAGCCGGCATTGGTAGGTAAAAGAATGGGGAGCAGCCATTGGTAGGTAAAAGAATGGGGAGCAGGCATTGGTAGGTAAAAGAATGGGGAGCAGCCATTGGTAGTTAAAAGAATGGGGAGCCGGCATTGGTAGTTAAAAGAATGGGGAGCCGGCATTGGTAGGTAAAAGAATGGGGAGCCGGCATTCAATTTGCTGGTCAATAAAGCAAACAAGAAGGTTGTTATCACTAACACAGTAAGTGCTGTGGCATGCTAGAAAACTTAAATTTTATAGGAAATCTCAAGTTCAGGAGTCCTGACCATCAGGGTTCATTGTAACACATCCCTATCATTGAGAAGTAAGTGCCCTATCAGGCAGTGTAGAGGGTCCCTCTGGAAGCGCATCCATCCGCTTCTTCTCCTCAACTAATCTCCTCAAATCTTTCAGCTCAGCAGCAGCTGATTTCAGCATTGCTGAAAGCTCAGCCTTGGTGGTAGCGGCTGCTGCTGCTGATTTAGTCACAGTGCTGCTGCTTCTCAATATCACACTCACTGGCCCTGTCTGGCTTGTTCCTTTCTCCACTGCTTCAGCTGAAGACACGTTGGGGGACACTTGAGTACAACCTTGAGAAGGCATGGTGCTGAGACGTGCAGAAGTTTCAGATTTAGGAGCAGCAGCAGTGTCTGAAGGATGCACTCCCACATGAGCACAAGACTTATTGGGCTGATTATGAGCTACATGTTGGAAGACACTAGAATCACAGGATCCATAGCCAGCGCTGACCTCATCAGAAGCAGAGATCAGCATGTCAGCAGACCTACTTATAGAGGACTTGACGCCAAAGCTGATGCCTCGAGTCACAGAGATGTTGTCAGTAGTGAGGGGCAGCACTTGATTGTGGGATGAAGAGTGCATGGTATCCCCTCTACTTATTAAAGGGCTACTAGGGCTGACTGCTGCCTCAGGGATAGGGAGTGCTGGGGCCATGACAGCTGATGACACTCTAGGAGGTACCGATGCACCTAACCCAAGGAGGATGTTACTTGATTCAGGAGTGACAGATGCAGGGTCCGTTATTGGGTTTGCGTCCTGCATTGGCATATGAGGGATTGCATAATGGACACTGGCGCCCAAGCTGTGAGGCATGCTCTGCCAGCGTTGCATGCATGCGCCTCCATCCTGTGTGGGGGAGTCATGAGCAGTCCATACTGAGACCACCTTATTGCTTGTGTTTACAGCTGACGAAGGGTGTCCCACTACAATACAGCCTCCCGTCGAGACTTCTGGTCCACTAATCAGAGTCCTCAATGATGAGGAGACCTCAGTGGCATGCCCACCCCCTGAGGATCCAGAAGAAGGCGGTACGACTGGGTACCTCATTGCCTCCTCCTCATCCATGGCTGCCAGTAGAGACTCCAAGCCTGCCAGGCTGTCCACAATACTAAACTCACTGTCACAAGAGCTCCAGGCGTCATCAAAGTCCTCTGCTGATGCTGGATGTTGACCAGGTGTTGCCCTGACACCACCATGACCATGATGATGGCCTGTGAGTAAGGAGGAGAAGGCAGAACAACATAAAGATCAAGTCTCTAGCAGAGATAACATAGATGTCCATTGAGCAGTAGAATGCACATTCTGACTCCTGTACTTCAGGAGCAGTAGAATGCACATTCTGACTCCTGTACTTCAGGAGCAGTAGATATGAACATTCTGACTCCTGTACTTCAGGAGCAGTAGATATGAACATTCTGACTCCTGTACTTCAGGAGCAGTAGAATGCACATTTTGACTCCTGTACTTCAGGAGCAGTAGATATGAACATTCTGACTCCTGTACCTCAGGAGCAGTAGATATGAACATTCTGACTCCTGTACTTCAGGAGCAGTAGAATGCACATTCTGACTCCTGTACTTCAGTAGCAGTAGATATGAACGTTCTGACTCCTGTACTTCAGGAGCAGTAGAATGCACATTCTGACTCCTGTACTTCAGGAGCAGTAGATATGAACATTCTGACTCCTGTACTTCTGGAGCAGTAGATATGAACAAGAATAAGTGTCTAGTGAGCAGCTGCTTGCTAAAAGTTGACATGACAGTTGTAAAATTCAGATGGAACAATGCCTATCAAGTCTGCCTGTCATGAGGCACTGAAAGAACTAGAAAATGTTAGCAAGAAGGCATAGATTAAAACTTTCACATCTTTTGACATCTTTCTCCAGGCCATAACACCTGCAAATCGGCCAGCCTCCAAAGCAGCAGCAGTGGTTGCATCAGACAAGAAAGAATCCATTCTATCAGTAGTGGTCCCTGTACTGCTGTGTAGTGCCCCTGCTGCGCCACCTCTGTTGCTGTTGTTGCTTTGTGACGGATGGTGCTGCCCAGCTGCCCTGGCTTTCCTCTTTGCAGCTTCCCGTAGCGCACGAATCATAACTTCACGGGTGCGTTCGCTCTCGTTTGCAAAAAAGAAGCGGGCGCTCTCTGAGAAGCGCTGTGATATGGTGTCCCCCAATGAGCGCGGCTTTGGGCGTGCTGCAGGCAATGGGTTAGCCTCGATGTCCCGCTTAATGTCTGCAACCAGGGTCTTCCACCTTCCAGGTAAAGGATGTAAGCTGAGTATAAGACTGAGAGCATATTGAATGTGTAGAGGATACGGCTACACATGCATATAGTAGCAGGACTGAGTTCATCATGAGCGAAGGACAACACAACAGAGATGTGCGGTGTCTATGGTCAGAACAACGGGTCAACTGCCTTAACAGTACCTTTGCAAGCACAAAAGGAGGGGGGTCCTTCACAATTCTGAACTCCATTCATTTTCTGTATATTTCTACCAAGTGGACATTGTCACCTAACCTCTGCATGTCATCCCCAGTGTTCTTACCTTAGCATGTCATCCCCAGTGTTCTTACCTTAGCATGTCATCCCCAGTGTTCTTACCTTAGCATGTCATCCCCAGTGTTCTTACCTAAGCATGTCATCCCCAGTCTCCCGCTCCCGACTGTTGACCATGAAGGGGAACACAGGCAAAGACAAGGCACCCACAAGATCCACACGGTCCTCATCAGGTCTCTGGAAGTTAAACCCTGCTTTAATCTCTCCACACTTCAACATCCTCAGCGTGCGTACCACGCTTGGCTTAGTGGGGTGCAGGTGGAGACCTGCCCCATCTGCACGACTCCAATCCTGAGTGCAAGGCATAAAAAATGCTGCGAGCTTAATCAAGAATCTTGCAGTAATGTGATAATACATCAAATGAGACCTTGCAATTGGAGAAGTAAGATGGAATTTGAGCACATCCTGTCAGATCTTGTAGTGTCATCAATAACAATAATCTCAGGCTTGCCTTATTTGTGAATTGTTTTTCAGAACAGTCTCATGTACACTAACATACCAAACCAAAATGATAATGCTTCCCGCGCACACCCCCTCGTCGAACCAAACCTGAAACAAAGCGGCAAAGCCATTCAAAAACCATGTTTCATTATAACAAATTAAGGACATCTTGGGGCAGGTGTGACTCACCCCAGCATACAATAGGTACATTTGGGTGTGTTTCCCTCAAAGTGGTAGACAGTTTTTCATTCTCCAACCTGCTTGGAACTGAGAAAGAATGGCTCACAAGGAGTCCAGAGCAGTTCCCGTACGCCCTTGTCGCAGTCTACGGTTGAAAATTTAATAATTAATGAATCAGAACTCGCACGACTGTGACGAGCAAAAAATGTAGGTAGGTATAGACAGTTTGTGACCTCTAAGTGACTCAAAGTTTCGTCAACATTGTTCCCAGACATTATAATTAACGGCCCCACACCATCCTGACAGGCATTCATTGCTGCTACGAATGGCTCCAGGCCATCGTGTTCTGAACCTAGTACCACAATGTTAAATATTCTCATCTGAAGCTTTAAAATTTATAATTAGAAGTTGGTAAAGTGTGTGAATGATACGCATTCATGATATTTGTAGCTGTAAAGTGGCAGAGCTAGCTGAAATTAGGTGACGTTAATTTTTTGCTTAATCGTCGAACTCTAGCTAGAATGATTCTCAGAGAAATTTTCAAGCATGCGCTTGTGATCTGTGCAAATCGCTGCAATGCAGGTAGTCCTCGGGTCTGTGGATCAAATATAAATGAATGCTTCACAGGGTCAAGGCGCTTCTCAAAGCTACTTAATTACAGACCAAAGAAACGTATATATAATTCTCTGCCTGCATGGGTGAAGCGTCTGTATCCGCCAATTAGCATAAAGAAAGGTGAAAATGTTTGTTTAAAAATTCTGCTGGTGTCACTCGCATCAATTATTCTAGCATGTCCTTCTGATCAGGGGTTCTAAATTGTGAGAAAAAAATGCCGGTCTCTTTCAACCAAATCCCCCCCTTTCCTGGTTTTGAGAACATTGACTTAGATGCAGTACAAGCAGCTGAGCTTGCCTCTGAATTCAAACTCTCAAAACTTGCAGTAGACTCAGTCAGGCATGCAATGCTCCAGGGCAGTGTACCAGCTGACATTGCCATGCTTAGGCAACGCATTTCTGAGCATGCTTTGCTTCAGATGCAGTTCAGAGACTTCTCTCTAGAGGCACAGATGTGCCACGACCCAGAAATTCTGAATTTCGATGGAGTATCAGTCAGGAATGCCATGCAAAGATTTATGGACAGAAACTCTGAGCTTCCTCCTGTGGCTCAGCTCATGCCACACCTCGGCTCTTTGTTAGTATGCCATGACCAGGCTGTTGCTAAGAAGCTGCAGACTCTGAACAGAACTTGTAATCTTTACTTGGGAACTGCATTTCCTTTCGGAGCCTTGAGTTCCTCTAACAAGAGCATAGTAGCCATGACGGAGCATCAAATTGAAGGTTAGAGGACAGGAACTAGACAAAATTCTTACTGCCTCACTGCTATCTTGTTACAGTTGTACTGACAAGGGTGGGTATGATAGTGCTGGTATGTCCTGATGTCAAGCACCTCTGCAATATCTCCCTATATTACAATCAGATTTGGTCTCTGATCTACTCTGACTCCCCTCTTCTTCCTTTCTGATCTGAAGAGGCTGTTAGCTCACTGCCTTTGGTGTTGGGAAAGGAGCGCGCAGCTTCCATAATTCACAAAGACTTAAAGGTGCTGGTACTGCCCCCGCAGCTCATAGAGCGGATGGTCAAGCTGCTGCAGACGAGGCTAGAACTGCCGGCCCTTGCTGAAGCACAAGATCTTGTCTTGCAGCGACCAGGCTTGCTGCATACAACATTATATGATATGAGGAAGAGGTGAGACACAAATTGTATGATGAATCATAAGTTTTGATTATAATCTTGAACGCATACCTAGTCAAGTCTGTAGAGCGGCTCTTCGAACATATGGAACTAGAATTTTTTAATCAGGATGAAACCCTGATTAGTATCACTTCTTCATCAGTATCACTTCTTTCTGTCATTTCTTTCATTTCATTTCGCCTCCACAGGTTTTTTTACCTCTTGGGGGATAAAAAATTTGATAAAAAACCCCCCAATAAGGATATGGTGGGCAATGACAGAACTATGAAAGACATCAAAAGGGACATCATTCGGAAGGATCCTATCTATCTGACCTTGACACAACATTCTGATGCTGTCAAAGCTCTGAAAGCAGCAGTTTTGGCTGCAGTAGAACCGTCTCATCATCAAGGAGGTGATGTCCTGAAGACTGAACAAAGGCCTGAAATTGAGGTAGACGCTAATGTTATTGCTAGTATTAGCACTATCTCATAATCATGATACCTGCTCGAAGTAGAGTCATAATGCTACTGTATGTCTCTAATAGCAGAGTTGCTTCCAGCCTTATTTGGTTGATGGGATTCATTGATGTTTTGCTGCTAGCAGCGGGTACAGTCTTCAATGTTGGAGGTTTAGAAGCAGGTGGCGTAGAGGTCCCATAACATTATGATTCATGAGAAGATGAGAACAATAATGAGGATCAGGAAAACATATTTTACATGTGAAATTCACAATATGCAAGACTTGAGTAGGTATATGAGGAGTTTGTCATGATGATGTAGGAAAATTGCAGTTTTTGCTTCACCTGTAAGATGAATGGCGAGAAAGTAAAGCAAGAACCTCAGAATGACCGACTATGAAGTAGTTCTGTAATATTTGTAGATAAAAAGGACAGACAAAAGGAAACTACTGTTTCAGAAATATACGTAGTAAATTCATATTGCTTGTCTCACAGATAGTCTCACTGAGAAGAGATTTATGTAGGTAGATGACACAACATCCTGATTATGTATAATATTAAAGAGCTGCTAGTTGAATACGTACGGTTTCTCTCCATCTTTCTAACCTAAATCTTTAAATTATGCAAACAGAACAGTAGACAACACTGTCGTCCTGATTTCGATATCTCCGTGTATCGATCAAAAAGTGAGGATTCTGCTATGTCCTCCACGTCAAAAACCCTTGTATGATCACATGCACGTCTTTTGCCACTAAGAAAGGATTCAACAAAATATCTTATTTCATCAAATCATGCAAAAACTGCATTCAAGGCGAACGGTGACAAAAGGTCGTGATCCAACTTGCGTAGATTTCAGGGCCCCCAAGTGTAAGAGTAGAAGAAATAGACACGTTTGCTTATCTTCCAATGTCAATGGACTAGAAGCTCCCATTATTTTAAAAAATGGTCGCGTGACGAGTGGTCCCGATCTATCAGTCACTGTAAATGGGATTCATTTCCCGAATCCATTTGTAATTGGAAGGTCGGGCACTGATTTTGAGCTGTACACGTTGAACGACCTTTACTAACGAACTAGGACTTTCCCTATTCAGTGGACCTCCTGGAACAAACTACCAAGTCATGAAGAAGGTGAATATCCTTGCCATATATCTTCATAGGGATGACCTGCAGATACTGAAACCCTTTCTATTCATCAGGCTTTTGATGAAGGCTGGGGAGGGGTCATATGCAAGACCTTGTCACTAGACAGTAAGAAAGTTGTCAATGTAACTCCACGTTATGCAAAGCTACGGGACACAAGTGGAAAAGTTTTTGGTTGGGAGGCAAGTATCATTTCAAGTAGTAAAGATGCTTTCATGAGGGGCTGAACTGCTTATCCACATATCATCGCAGTAAGGAGGATAATATTCCTATGTAGATTTCATAATAACGAGGAACTATAGAGTACAAAATCCTTGTCCAGCAGATGAGGAAAACTGCGCTATTAGCCCTACTGATCTGCTGCTCCACGCAGAACTATGAGCTGATCAGTGATCGTCCATTCGATACCATGTTGGCAGAGTTGAAGCGACTGAAGCAAGAGTATCCGGACCGTGTGCTGATCGCCTCTATCATGGTGTGTCACACTTACTGCCCAAACAAGGTCCTATTACCCTATTTTGAGCACATGTTTTTAACTTCTGCCTTCCAGTGTGTCGTGATGCTAGTCATGCTAGGTAGATTTATAGCAATATTGTTAAGATCTACCTTATCTTGCTGTGTGCTAACAGGAGGAGTACAACAAGGCTGCATGGGAAAAAATTATTGGAAGGTACACAACTTGATGAATGCAGAGATTCAGAAATTATACCCATAGAGGGTGCTAGTCTGCAGATGTGGGCCTTGCTCATCTTAATATCTTGACTTCTTTATTACAGGTGTGAAGAAGTGGGGGTGGATGCTTTCGAGATCAACTTTAGCTGCCCTCATGGAATGCCTGAGAGAAAGGTGGGATGGAGTATGCTTGCAAGCGGTTAGAGAGCTCCCACATTTTTTCTCACTAATGCAGACTCACAAACAGAGTCTCATGATAAGCCGAAACTAGAGGTTACAGCTTGCTACAGATTGTAGAAGTCCTGTATCAATCATATTCTCTACTATAAATGATCAGAGGGAAGCACCTGAAAAGTCCTTTGAGCCTCTTTTATTAGACAATGGAGATGACTAGACATGTTGGTCACCTCTCCAGTCAATCCCTAGCCAAGACTAAGCACTTCGCTCAAATATAGTCCAGGTATTAACTGTAATCTAGTCCAGGTATTCATTGTAATCTAGTCCAGGTATTAACTGTAATCTAGTCCAGGTATTCATTGTAATATAGTCCAGGTATTCACTGTAATATAGTCCAGGTATTCATTGTAATCTAGTCCAGGTATTCATTGTAATATAGTCCAGGTATTAACTGTAATCTAGTCCAGGTATTAACTGTAATCTAGTCCAGGTATTCATTGTAATATAGTCCAGGTATTAACTGTAATCTAGTCCAGGTATTCAATGTAATCTAGTCCAGGTATTCATTGTAATCTAGTCCAGGTATTCAATGTAATCTCCCTTCCTCACAGATGGGTATGGCCATGGGTCAGGACTGTGAGGTGCTGTCTGAGGTGTGTGGCTGGATCAACCAGTATGCCACAATTCCTGTATGGGCTAAGATGACACCCAACATCACAGACATCACAAAACCCGCCGCGAGCTCACTCAATGCAGGTTGTGAGGGAGTGGCGGCAATCAACACAATTCAGGTGAATCAAAAAGCTAGTGAGTTGTGGAAATCGCTAGCGTTTGATAACAATATGCTGTGTCGGAGCAATGCCCGCATGAGGACAAAAAAAATGGTCAGAACTGAGAATGTGATCTGGGCTGAATGTTCACTTCACTTGTTTGAACTTGAAGAATACGGCTCTTTTGTATGAAGTATGAAGAGAGTGGACCATTCATGGTGAACATTAAACAACATTATTGCTCTGGCTGTCCTTTCATGATCAGTGTGTAATGGGAGTAAATCTGGAGACTTTAAGGCCTGATCCAGCTGTGGAGGGGTATAGCACACCAGGGGGTTACAGCTACAAGGCTGTCAAGCCTATTGCTTTGGCCAGAGTCATGAGCATCGCTCAGATGATCAAGCATGACTACGCAGGGAAGGATCTTTCGCTTTCAGGCATTGGTGGTGTTGAAACTGGGGCGGATGCTGCAGAGTTCATACTTTTAGGGTCGGACACAGTGCAGGTGTGGCGTGAATGCAGGGTGGACACATGGGATCCTTTAATTGCAAATGCATGAATGTCTTGGATTCTTACTCCACAGAGTTGAATCAATAACAAGATGTGTGATGAGTCCTTATTGCCCTCTTAATTGAATGCTTCCCACAATCAGGTGTGCACTGGAGTTATGATTCATGGTTACGAAGTAGCCGGCAATCTGTGTGGAGGTCTCCAGCAGTTCATGCAGGTCAGTATTAATTTAGTGTCCAGTGGCAGAACCTGCATTTCATTTGTTGATATCTAGGTATATGGACAGGTACTTGTAATGTGTGTTGTCCATTTCAAATGCCTGCTGGTAAGGTTGTTGGGCATGACGGATGTAATACCCTCTAATTCTTTGTCATTCTCCCGACACAGAAGCATGGCTTCAACAGCATCTCGGAGTTCAAGGGTTTGAGCTTGCCTTACTTTACGACGCACATGGACCTGGTGGCTCGACAGCGTGCTGCCATAGACGCGAAGAAAGTTAAGGCAGCCTCAATGCTGGGAAATGATGCTGAGTGGACAGGGGATAAGTTCGTGGAACAGAGTGCCAACATGGTTGCTAACTAGGCAAAGCTCATCGAACGTATATAATGGTGTCGATTAAAACTCAATCTCACGCTAATAAGATTCGAAGGCATGATGTGTTTGTCAGCGACAAGAAACAATTGTAATTTCGGAGTACTATCTTCAATGCATGTTTCAAGAATTAAGACATACTCTTCGCCTTTAGTGAAGTTTTGACGGAAAGCAGGAGTAACCCCTATGTTAATTGCATAACCATCTTAATAGACACCGTCCCCTTTGTGTCTTTTTGTAATGAGACTAGACCTGAGCTGCTTCATGCTTGTCAAAACCCATCGCCAACTTAAGCTGTGGTTCACCTAAGATATGCCCAGTTGATGCTCCTTTAATTCTTGCTGTAATGTTGTCTTATTTAGATTCTGAAAGTAAGAAGATACTTAGACGGACCTGTCAAGAATTGAAGAGGTGTGTGGATGAGCGAGTTAAACAGATAAGTTGGGAGCCAAGTGAATCCGTTTCTCTGAGCAAAACGAAGCTTGGAGAAGTGCTGCTATCAGATGGGACCCGATGGAGCAATACTCGAGAAGTGAAGATCTCGCTGCATTTCGACGCTGCTTTTTCGAGTTTGGCACGCATTCCTGCTGATCACTTGAAGGGAGCTTTTCCAAGATTACAGCACTTCATTGTTGCATTGGTGAGATCCAATATGACTTGACATAAGCTTTAGAGACCTCTCTATGGGACACCCCATGCGTGATATTCTCCAACTAACGCTGCAAATGTTACAGGGATCTGGAGTGAGTTGCCTTCAAACTTTCCAACGTCCCTCTGGACCCCTCCTGTCTTCCAACTATGCTGCCCGCCAGCCATCCAACATAGGCAACCTGATGTGCAGTCTCATCACGCACTTAGATCTTATACAGAGTGGAGTTCGGAGTCTCAACTCTTTTGCACAGTGCAAAACTCTGCGCCACTTACAGGTTGGCGGAGTGTGTGAGATGTGGAACGGATTCATCGCCTGTCATGCTCCTGTCACTAACCTTTCTCCCCTAACCAGCTGCAACTTTCTGAAGCACCTATCACTGCATGGCTGCCACAAAGTACACTCCTTAGAACCTCTGCCTCAGGCAGTACAGCTGCAGTACTTAGACATCAGTGGGACAAGTGTGTCCTGCTTGAGGCCACTAGAACGCTGCATCAGATTGCAACACCTAGCGTGTAATGGTTGCCTCGCTCTCAGAATCATGATCTCCGTACCAGTTGCCCACCTTGAGCACCTTGACATCAGCAGCACAGGTATCTCTAGCCTAGACTTTCTCCTAGGAACAACATTGGGACTTCTTAGGCTTCTACAATCAGGATCAGCTGGCCTTTTGCAAGCTTGACATAAGTAGGACCGCTGTAAATGACCTCTCCCCATTATCAGCTTGTACAGCCTTACACTGCCTGACTCTGCAATGCAGTACATCGCCTTTACTCCCTTAGATGCATCTCCACGGCTGTCCGCTTGCCGCAAGCTGGAAAGTATAGACTTTGAGGGCTCAGAGATAAGTTGTGGACCTTCCTCATCTCTGTGATGGATGTTAAGGCCATTGATGTGTGCTATTAGTGCTATGTGTGCATCAAGACCAGCTCTGACATGCAGCGAATTATGAACTGCATCAACTCCGATTGCTTCCCCAGACTACCCAGCTGCCACATACTCCCTCAACACAGTTGTGTCACGGATGAGTGTTATCAATGCATTGAAAACCTCAGTTTCTGACTCAGCATAGCGCTGTATCAACCCTGCAAAGGGATGCAGAGGATGTTGAGTGATTTCTCCAGAAGGTAATGCCTGTGGCTGTGAGGTCTTCAATGCAAACTAATTTGTGATACAGAGGATTGCTTTCACATTTAGGAGCTTCATCAGCAGTCTGATCAAAAAGCTCTAGGATTGATCCTCGTCTGCAGTTTTGCAGCCTTGCTCACTATTCATTTTGTCCTCATTCTGGGCCTTATGCAAAGCTGCTTGCAAGGACTACATGACACAAGTGTCTAGAAGCTCTAAAAAGACAGCTTCATCTACAGAGCTTGCCCTGAACAAGGGTAGTGCAAAAATGTGGACTGCAGGTTTGACTTGCCCGCTAAACGATAGCCATCTCCCAGGACGTTTTAAGAGGGAAAAAGAGAGTAGCTCTGGTACAGCTTTGACGAATGACGCACCCATTCCCTGGTGAGTGATGAACTACATTACTGCATTATGGCTAATAAGCAGTGATGTCTGCTGGTAGATCATCATGATCAGACATAGATTTTAAGTCACCTAGTCTTCATGCAGGTATCAGCTAGAACATCGCATACACGTAATTTAGCATTGAATTATTGTTCATGTTCATCTCTCTTTCGTTAAGATGTTGCCTCATGATCTGAAACAAAAAATGAACAGCTCATATCTTGATCTTGTCAGAAAATGAGTAATAGCAGGGCACTGATTCTCTGATTCTCATAGGATTCAGGGTTTTAGTGCTTTAGGTTCATCTCATCTTTAAAAATCTGTGCTGGTGCAACTGCTGGTGTTGATAAAGCATTCTCTTTGCTGTTGACAGCAGTGGGACCGTTGTTCCAATCTGACAGCCATCAGATACAACTATGATTGCCTGCTTGCAAGTGACAGGGGCAGACATCAGTACCCAACATGTGCAATTCGCATTCTGGCGTATCTGGAGCGACATATGGACACAGCTGATGAGTAGGCATTCTGCACTGCTTCTCATAATTTTAATGCAGTACCCTCCCACTCTGTTCATACTTCACTGTCTAAGATCTTCACAGAGATACCGCCATTGGTCCAGTCATTTCCCAATCAGACAGTCCCTCTTGTTCAGCACATAATACCCGTCTGCTCTCTGTTAATAATAACACCAATAGCCCATCAGCCTTTACAATATTGGGCGATCAGCAGCAGAGGTGTGATTGTCTTCATGATGACTCTGCTCCGCCCACGACCATGGCCCCCGCCAGTACGACCATGCATACTCATCTGCTTGCGCCTGCCTGACTCATCTCACTATCGGCCGCAGCTGTGTCCAGGATCTGTCCTACCTCCAGTACCTCCAGTACTTGGACATGAGTGGCTGCCTTTATGTTACATCCCTCCAGCCTCTATCCACGTGCAATACCCACCTTCAGTACTTGGACATGAGTGGCTGCCTTTGTGTTACATCCCTCCAGCCTCTATCCACGTGCACTACCCACCTTCAGTACTTGGACATCCAAAGGGTTCCCATCACATGCCTGAGTCCACTCAGTGCTTGTCTAGCTCTACAACACTTGGGAATGAGTGGTTGTGCTTCACTCTCCAACTTGCAGCCCTTGTGTACAGCCTCAAGCTTGCGTTACTTGGACATATGCTTCACTGCAGTACAAAGTCTACAGCCACACACTGCATGCACTCAGCTTCAGTGGATGGAGGCAAGCGGAACAACGATCTCCAATCTAGGGCATCTGTCTCATTGCACAGGGCTTACACATTTAGACATCTCTTCAACAGATGAGGTTAAAATCCTGATGCCACTCTCTCGACTGAAGGAGCTAAAGGAGCTACGCCACCTCCGTATGGATTGCCTCTATGTCTCTGATCTTGAGTGGCTGAGCATGCACAGTCATGATGCAATGAATGTGCGTCCGTTGTCCTCATGCAGCCGGTTGGTATACCTTTACATGGCTGGCTCGGCCGCCTCCAGTGCTTTGTCCCTGGCTTCCTGCAGCCGACTGCGCCACTTAGCAGTACCTCACAGATGCAAGGTGCCGTGGTCCTTGAGGGAGGGGCTAGCAGCGGCAGGCTGGTGTAACTAGTGTAACTATAATATGTAGTGCAGATGCAAGGTGCCGTGGTCCTTGAGGGAGGGGCTAGCAGCGGCAGGCTGGTGTAACTAGTGTAACTATAATATGTAGTGCAGATGCAAGGTGCCGTGGTCCTTGAGGGAGGGGCTAGCAGCGGCAGGCTGGTGTAACTAGTGTAACTATAGTATGTAGTGCAGATGCAAGGTGCTGAGGTCCTTGAGGGAGGGGCTAGTAGCTTTTTATACCATTGGGTAGCGGCTAGTCATAACTGGCTGCACTAACTACACTACTAGCTACACTAGGCCTGATTGATATCAGCCTGGTGTAACTATTCATAGCTGGCTGCACTAACTACACTTCTAGTACTACTAGCTACACTAGGCCTGATTGATATCAGCCTGGTGTAGCTAGTCATAACTGGCTGCACTAACTACACTACTAGCTACACTAGGCCTGATTGATATCAGCCTGGTGTAACTGCTAGTCATAACTGACTGCACTAACTACACTACTAGCTACACTAGGCCTGATTGATATCAGCCTGGTGTAACTATAATATGTAGTGCAGATGCCGCCAGTAAGCATAATGTTATGTTGTTCCTTTCATTGTCTACATGTTAATATGTTGTCTGTGAAGAGAAGGCTGAGGGAGATGTCGTAGCAGTATCATCAGCAGCTCAGGAGTCGTGCGGATTCCATGCCTGAAGTCAAGCATGGTTCCGTCTGTTACCTCCAGTCTTCTAGTGCCCTGTGCTTTGTGTGGGCCTAAGGAATCCTCAAAATCATCAACATCTGCCTGGTCGCTATTTAGATTAGATGAGCTGTAGTTCCCTCGTTTAGAGTTTGCATGACACATGTCCATTGGTCTTCATCTGTTATATTGGATTCTCTGCTTGGATTTGTTTACACGCGCTTCCGACATGTAGCTAATACACGACGATGGCCTAACGACTGTATGTGGTTACAAGATGAATGTTTGAGCTTGACCAAATGGCAATTTTATCCATAGCTAGACTATCTAAGGATACAAGCACAGCGTTACAAGGAAAGTGTTTATGTAACTGCAGTCTGTAGTGTGGAAACTCAACCAGCAAAAGAGCTTCGTCTTGATTGTGTCAAGCTTTTCGACTTTTTTTTACCTTTCCCAGCGGCACTTATCTTCAACTAACACCGCATCACTGTCACTTTCAGTTATTGGCGTTTCGATGACGAAGGGCATCCTTTCGCACTGCACTGGAAAAGTTATCCTAACTTTATATCAACGATGGTTCAAATTTGGTGATAGAAAACCTGAAAATCTGGAAGGCGGGCAGTGCTTTCTGCTGGCCATGCAGCAGCTGTCGTAGATGAAAGTAGAAAGGCGGTGCCTACTAAGAAGGACATAACTGCTAACTGATGCATAAACTGCTAGCATCTGCTGCATCCTTTGCTACGACATTTGCTGCAGCCTATTATTCTCAGCACAGTACTAGCAGCGGCTGCTTGAGACGCAAGATTTTGGAGTCGTAGGTCACACTCATCATTATCTATCTGAGTCTCCCACTTTACTTTCATTATCAGCAGATAATGGGATGTCTAGATCATCACCCGATACCTCCTCCTGCTCCTCAGTACACTCAGCAGCTTGGTGTTGAAATCATCGTTTAGGAATTATCCGGATAGAGCATTGTGGCGGTCGGCGTCCACCAGAACCAACCACCTCTTCCACCAGAACCAACCACCTCTTCCACCAGAAAGTCCTTTCTCTTATTCCCAGCCGCCCGCCAGCCGCCCCGCCCCTTCCTCTTCCACTAGTTTAGTGTAAGTCAGGTGATGAGTGATGGCTAAGTCTGGCCTTGAGCTAGACTATATGTCTTTTAAAGACTTGTAAACCCTTAACCTGTAGTAGGATCTCTAGCCGCCAGATGCTAGTCACGTCAGCATTACAGCATTTGGCATGGATCATGAATCTAGAATCCGGAATTACTGGAATCTGAATTTATGTGTCTTTTGACATTCTTTATGTCAATTTCGAATTGTCAAGACTTGTTACAAGAATGTCTGGAAAAATACTCGAATATTATTAAATATATTTGTAATATTTAATACCTAGATAAACTGGAAATAAGTAATACTCAGTAGTGGGTATATGACCACTACACCTACCAACAAAGGCCAGGCACTGAGTACACTAAGTACACTGATAGCTGGTCATTATGTCTTATTAGCTGCACTACCATGCATTTCCTCCTCAACTGAATCAATCTGTGTGGCTGTAGTGGCTGTTGTAGCTGTTGGCAAGTCATTTAGCTTCTCTAGGTCATCAACTGCAGCTTGATCACCATCACTGTCATAGGAGGTAACAGGTGATGAGGGATATGAGGGAGTATGCAGAGTATCCTCTGCCTCCTGCACCTCTAGCACCTCTGCACCAGCTACACCAGCAGAGCCTACATCAACGAGACTGCTGCTTGCATGGCTGGCATAGTAGGCATAGTTGACATGCAGACCCTGCTGGTTCCGTTCTGTGATGGTTGTTTCAGCGGCCTTCAGAGAAGTAGAAAAGTAAGAGAAGAGGTTTATTTATTATTAAACAGCTGCGGTCCATAGTGGAAGTAGCGGCCGTGCAACGACAGCAGCAGAAAATATGCCTACATTACGTAATGGTATTTTTACTAATTTACTAATGTACTAGTTTACTAATTTATCATTTCTTTTTACGTAAAATCGCTTCAGATACGGCAATATTATATGCAAAAATACATTTCGAGGCAGTCATAATTGATGAAACGTGTTGTGTTTCTTATCGCAAGTTTTTGACCATTAATTTCCAACAGTTTGCAATTAGGCCATCATTGTCAGGGCCTAGTTTAATTTGAAGAATGATGAAACATGTCATTGAAATACTAAGCATTTATGTGGTTTTGTCGCTTCTCACTTTCACAACTGATGCCACAGCAAGTAATGTAGGCAGTGGCGGCGGCCTTGGCGGCGGCCAGCAAGTGTGCGGATCGCCATTCTGGTCGACAAGCCTGATAATAGGTATGAGCGGCAGCAGCGGAAGGAAAATGCTGCAAGCAGCAGACGATGATCTCTTGAGGCAAATTGCTAGCTCTGAAGTACTAAAAGAAGAGGGAGGGGCTGGAGTGAAGATCTGGAAGCTATTGGAGTCGCATGCAGAGTTGAAAACGCCGGATGCTGTTAAAGAATCATTTCCTACCAAATGGAAAAAAGGAATTGTTGGGAAAATAAAATCTGACCCCTCAAAGCTGCGGGCGGCGTGGTGCAAGAATGTTGCAACATGTCACTTTCCCTCAGTTGATGAAGTTGTTACGTCTGTAAAGTAAGTGACAGCGGCAGTCGTTATTATAGCCATAGTGACAACAACAAATCATAACGGCTATAATCTAATAATATAGTAGTGGCTATAGCAGTGGTTAGTTGCAGATATGTAATCCTATTTTTGTTCCTATGGCATGATAACCAGTACTGCTACGATACAGGAGTGCTGTCGTTTTTGGGCTCTCGTTTCTTCCAGAAGTTGGGCCTGTGTTGTCTGCTGTGGTTGACTTCCTGTGGCCTGAATTCCCTGATAAAAAGAAAAGCACATGGGACGAGATCAAAGATCAGGTGCTTTATTTTCAAGAAACATTTTTTAAGACAGGCTAGACAGCAGGCTGATTTTCTAGATATTCTCAGATATAATTGCCCATATAATATTTAGCTTGTTACTTAGCTTCTTTTGCAAAAATGTATAAATTTGCTTCTTTTCTTTTTGTAATATCCTGTGAGGATAGTGAGGATTTAGCAGCAGGGTTGAGCTGGATAAACAGGTAGTCTTAGCGTTCATCACTCAACTGCTGGTGCTTATAATATGTTTTATATGATAAATAATAACAAACAAGTATCATCATCATCATCTGTAGGTGAAACAAGAAATTTCAGTACAGATCGACGGGCTCCTATTTGATCTTGCAAAAAGCAGCATGGATGACATCAAAAACAAGTGGGTTCTGGTAATATCAGTTTAGCTAGCATCATCTGTAGCTACGACAGTAGCATCACTTAAGTAGTACTGGAAATATTTCAGGAGTTTCAGGAGTACTGGTTTACTGAAGTACTAGTTTATTGCAGCGTTATCTACTGCTGCTGCTAGCAGTAGTTACGCAGTAATAGAGGGCATGATGTTATACGATATTAATGATAAAGCAGTAGCAGTAGATATAGACGTTACTGTTGTAGTAGTTGTAGTTACTGATGATGACATCATTAGACATCATGCATGTCCCATTAGTCCCATAATGTGCATTTAGTGCATTATCTGCACATAACTATTATAATTTGCTATCCTATGATAATAATGATAAAGTTCTAGTAGTTCTAGTAGTTCTAATAGTTCTGGCTGATTTTATAAATACTTAATCTAGGTATAATAAATAACTGTATTATTTACCATTAATAATTATTATAATCCATCTTGTCTATCTCGTCACATTAGTAGCATTAATAATATGTCGGTGAGTTGAGTGAGTTTCTTCCTTTTCTCTAATCTAAGCAGGTATGACGGACCGACAGGGTACGGTATGACACTTAAGAACAGCACGGCTGCGCCTGAGCGGTGGGCAGAGATGTACAATTTCATTACAGACAACATGTGCTCTAAATTCGTTGTTGGAGACGGCCATGAGCTAGGCTTGTTGCCTATCTTTGCACAAGCATCAAACATTCAGCTTCTGCTGCTTCGTGAGGGCTTACACTACGCTGAAAAGTATCCTGAGGTGTGGAAATGGAATACAACATCGCAACTGACAGATGGGCGCACACTGATGCAGGTGATCGTAGTTATAAATTCTTCTATTGGTTCATCTAGTTCACCATGGCATCATTTACATTATTGCCGCAGCTTTGACGTAGTAAATGTTTTTTAGATATAGTTTGTGTTTTGTATAATAATCAAGAAAAATAATCTATTAAATGTCGCATTATTTTAAGCAGTCTGCTGCATCTGCTGCCACCCTGCTGCTTACTACTCTGCTTACTTGGACATCAAATGTAATAAATATAAGATATGCTTACAATTATTACAATAAGAGTACTCATCTCAGACTACTAAGACAATTGCTGATTTTACACCACCTAGCAGCAGCAACTACAGCTACTATAGCAGCTAGCGCTGCTATTAGCGCGCCTGCTGAATAAGTAGCTCAAGGCGGGCTCTGTTTTTAAACCAAATTGATTTTTCTTCTGTTAAAAGCAAATATAGCAAAAAGCAGAATCATGTCTGAAACAAATGTTGTTATTAATTTATTAGTTAATTTAGCAGTTAATTGCTTAATATGATTTAATGGCTGCAACGTTATCTTATTTACTTGCTACCGCCAGGTGTACAAAGATGTGCTGCTCCAACACATCATCATATATGGCAGCTATGTGGATGCTGTTTATGAGCATGGACTTCAGGCTTACCAACTTCCAGAGAACCCCGCAGATGCTGGCGGCTGCCTCAATGCCATCGAGGCATGGACTGGTCGCAATCGCTACATTCGCTACATGACCATTAATGTTATGGATTACCGCACCACTTGGCTGTACATGCACCCTACTATGTTTCCATATCCTGGCGTCAATGTGGTTTTGGAAAGGACCATCTACTCTGATCCAGTGGGCTCACCGCATGAATATGTAGACGCATATCGGGCGAGTGATGCTGGCACGCCACATGTACAATGCAATAACTACCTTCCTTTTCAATATCCAACAGTAAATAACAGCACTAACAAGAACAGAGTAACGTTTCTGCGCGGCACTGGAAAGGATTTCGTCAGATCACTTGAGGTAATTTAAGAACAACTTAATTACACTCATTAATTGATTATGTAAGTACTTTTGAGAATTTTGTCCTCATCATGCATCATGAATACTTACTGTCATCATTAATACTTACTGCACAGATTGGATTTTCAGACGGACAAAGGAAACAGCTGGATGGCTCAAAGGATCTCGGTGAAACAGCCTTTCAGCTAGATGCATCTGTGGTGGGGTTCAATCCTATTTACAGAATTGACTATGGAGTCTCCTACCTAGTGCTAGGCAAAGACTCTGAATACGTTAGCACCAGGAACCATATCCAATATCTTGACTTTGCACTGGCGAATGGGTCTGCTATATACGTGGGGAGTGGCGGAGCAGGTAAGGACACTGCCCCAGTGCCACTTGCAGCAAGATTTGAAAAGCTGCAGGAAGTAGAGGTTGGTTCACGTGACCCACCTGAACGGATAGACCCGCCATACGGGTCTCCGTATTATCAGGACCATGTGGACAAAGGCTTCATACAGTTCGATGGCCATATCATGTCAGACGCAGTCTTCTTTGGGTCAGTCCCATACATCGACGGTGTGTCTGTGGCTGTCTTCAGCTTCCGTTTTGATGACTCCTATCCAATTCCCCCTTTCCCGTCCCCTCCTACTCCTCCTCCCCCCCCGCCGAGTTGCTTACCGAAGAGGTGGGTGCTGCATTAGCTGCATATATAGTAGTCATATCTGTAGATACTGTAGATGACAATTATGACAATGAGTGATAATGTAATAACAGTGATAACAGTGATGATAATAAAACGATAGACAATAAGAGGCAGGATACATAATTACGTAAATAAATGTGGCAGGTAGCACTAGTAGCACATTATAATCTGAAGTAATTTTACCAGCACATCAATAATTATGACTGTCTTGACTATCTTGACTGACTGTACTGACTGACTGTACTACTGTATACAGACTACGTAGACTACGTAGTCTGTACTGTCTGTCTATTCTGTCATGGTTGTACACATAATCATGCTAGGCAATTATATTATGGTATTAGAAAAGAAGTAAATATAGAACTGAAGTGTATAATTATTTCATCAATAATGTCTCCATAGTTTCCAGAATTCAGAAGCAGTTGATATAGTTGATATACAGTTGACCATTTAGACCATCTCATCTGCTAATTTAGATGATGATGCATAAAAATGGCAATAAACTTGTCCTGCTAGCAGTACTAGCAGTCCTGCTTTGCTGTATAATGCGCTAAATAATGCACAATTCTATGGCTGCAGTATCCCAATGATACTCCGGGGCGAAGACTGGGAAATGTGCACAATCAAGGTCAATAACTGCTATCAGCCTCATACAAGACCTGATGTGCCATTCCGAATGACGAAGGTGTCTGATTTGCAAGGGGAACCTCTTATGTGTACATGCACTTGCAGCGAATGCGATAGGATTCATCCCTGTTAATGTACCTAAGTCTCTTATGAAGTCTTACTATAGTCTTGCTTGTATAAATAAGCTTCATGTCACAGCGTATGCGGGTGTCTTTCTGAATGGCCCTCGGGGTTTGAGCAATGGCGCGAATACTCCATCTTAGAGCCGGCAAATGCATACTTAAGGTTTCAAGTATATTTATAGCATTTTATTGCTTAACATTTGTTAAGAGAACAAGTAAATTGCTGCCACCAAACTAGGCGAGTGATGTTTGCAAAGCTTTAAGCAACATACTAAATAAGATATTAGATATAAAATTACAGAAACGAGGGAACTGGTGACTTTCCGTACAGGTAAGGCTTCCCGCTGAAAGGCATTTTGCAAAGAACTTACAGCAGCATTATGTCCATTTTAATTAAATGCACAGAAGAGTATTGTCTTTATATCTCGGACTACCTCGTGATACGTCCACACTCCTGAAAATGGGACATGTCCTACAGTGTGAATAATATGGTAGTCTTGAACTTTGAACAGAAATACGACCTTATGTAGACAACTTCTTTTAACGTTGAGCGAATTATGGACTTGCAGATCCAAGAAGAGGAGGGGCGGTAGTGTAGTGCTGAGTTTTCTGCACTTTTAAATGCTGCTTGCAATGAAGACAACCCACACTTACCACACTACATATCTGAAAGCTGTGGTTGTACAACCACAACACAGATGTGTAAGTAATTAATAGTTTCTCTCTTTTTATATTTTGATATAACGGCTTGAGTCGTTACTGCTTGATTTGAAAGACGACTTGCTTGCAAATGCATATTTCTAAATACATTATGTCTATGCAGCGCCCATCTCTTCACGGATCGCTCTTCTCCATGGATCGTCATGTGAAAAGGGTGATGGCAGTTAAGACGATAATGGTAGAGGATTGCTAAAGAAGGCACTCCTGATGTGACAACCCGAGATGGACAAGTACCCATGATATTTGCAGAGGACATGGGAGGAGGCTTAGCTCTTGGTGAGTATGTTTGCTCTCCATCATCCATGCTTGCTGTCACAAATACCCCACATTATGCAATTGTATGCAATTGTAGCCAAGATATCTGCAAACGTCGTGTAGAAGTAGTAGAAGAGGGCTCAGCAAGTGCTGAGTGTGTTTGCAATGCTTTGTTGCTTACGACTGTCAAAGGCACCTCTGATAGACCTTCAGCCACGATGTTTGCAGCTGGGCAGGGAGAGGGCTTAGCTCCTGCTGAGTTTTTTTGCGCTTCACTACTAGTGCGTACTGTCACAGTTACCCAATGTGGCTAATAAGCAGTGATGTCTGCTGGTAGACCATGATCAGACACATATTTTAATAATTTTAAGTCATCTAGTCTTCATGCAGGTATCACTAGCTAGAACATCTAGAACATCGCATTATACGCGTAATTCAGCATTGAATTATTGCTCATGTTCTCATTTTCGTTAAGATAGTTAAGATGATGTTGCCTCATGATCTGAAACAAAAAATGAAAAGCTCATATCTTAAAATTGTCAGAAAAATGAGTAATAGCAGCAGGGCACTGATTCTCTGATCTCTCATAGGATTCAGGGTTTTTTTAGGGCTTAGCAGTAGGCTTAGGTTGATCTCTGCTTTAGATCTCTGTTGGTTCAGCTGCTGGTGTTGATAAAAGCATTCTCTTTATTGTTATAGTTTACATAATTTACAGTAATGGGACTGCTGTTCAAATCTGACAGCCATCAGAGACAACTATGACTTATATGTTATATGATTGCTTTGCAAGTGACAGCGAATAAGGACCCACCATGTGCAATGCACACTATAATTCTGGAGCGACACCTCAGTATGGATTGTCTCTGCTACATCTCTGAACTAGTATACTCTGATCATCTCGCTCCGTTGGCCTAGTTGGCCCAGTTAATGTACTGCTCTAACTGCTCTTGAGTGGCTGAGCAAGCAGAGTCATGATGCAATTAATGTGTGTCGGTTTAGTCGGTTGTCCTCATTATCCTCATGGCACCTTGATGACATGGCTGGCTCATGCAGCCGGTTGGTATACCTTGACATGGCTGGCTCATGCAGCCGGTTGGTATACCTTGACATGGCTGGCTCATGCAGCCGGTTGGTATACCTTGACATGGCTGGCTCATGCAGCCGGTTGGTATACCTTGACATTATGGCTGGCTCGGCCGCCTCCAGTGCTATGTCTCTGTCTTCCTCCTGCCGACTGCGCCACTTAGCAGTACCTCACAGATGCAAGGTGCCGTGGTCCTTGAGGGAGGGGCTAGCAGCGGCAGGCTGGTGTAACTAGTGTAACTATAATATGTAGTGCAGATGCGGCCAGTGAGCATATTATGTTGTTCCTGTGATTATCTGCTACTTGATATATGCTACTTTGACTGTTGAGAGGATAATGAGGAAAATGTAGCAGTATCAGCTCAGGAGTATAATGGATTTCACAACGAGGTCAAGCGGCATGTTGTCGCCGCTTAGTACGCTTATTAGTCTTCTAGTCTTGGTAGTCTTGGCGGAGCAGAGAGTATACGCTAGCAGCAGGTATTATAGGTATATACGCTTATTTATCCTCTGCTGCTTACACTAGCTTACACAGGTACGCTATCAAACCGCATCTCATTGCGGCAGTTACGGCAGTCTGTGTGCAATGTCTGCAAAATGGCCGACTCAGGCCAGGGCACTTGTGAACACATAGAACATTGTACCTTCTTGCTATTCTAGCTGTGATATACCTCAGATGATCGCCTCCGAAGTTAAGCACCTCAGTAAAATTGTAAATCTGAGGCCTTATTATTAAGGCGGACTGCTTCATTACAGCTAATAATTGAGCTCTGCAAGACGAAATATAAGAACTCCAATAATTCATACTGCATTAAAATCACCATGTCGTCCCGACTTGACAAACTGCTCCACATAACAAGGTGATAGCAGCAGGACATATTTGATTGCAGCTTACAAGCAGAAATATTACTAGTATTATACAGCTTAGTCCTCATCATTGTCATACTATATAGTTAACATAGCATTATCAGTAGTATGCATGTAGTGTAGCTAGTTATTCACGCAGAGGATCGTCAAAACCAGTTCCCAATGGAGACACTCGGAGATGGTGGCGGAGCTGGAATAGCTGGAACTGGAATATCGCTGATTGCAGCTGCCTGCCCGCCGTCCCCACCATTATGTTGTCTCACATTATTTTGTTGAATGACTTGCTTACTAGCCCCGCCTTTTCTGCTTGATACCAAGCTCACCTGCTGCTGCTGCTGTTTGCAGCCTCTTGCGATTATTTTAGAGCCTGCTGCTTGCTTTGTTTCAGCCTGCTGCAACATAGTATTAATAGTCGTATACATGATAGTCTCACAAGTCTCACTAGACCTGATGAGTCAATTATTACTAAGTCAAAGCCTGAGGTCAACCTAGTATTCACACCTCTATGAGACTTCTTTTCTGCAACATCATCAGCAAGGAAAGAGACTATACAGTAGATAGAGACAGTGTAGATATGAGCACAACGACTGCTTAACGACTGCTACTAATACCTGCTTATATAGCTTATATGATGCTTATCATTTACGACCCTGCTGCTGGTGCTGGTCTAGTTGCTAGTAGTAGTCTTACCTTTTCAACCCATGATGTCGTAGATGTCGTAGTAGTCGTAGCAGTGGCAGCAGTACTCCTGGCTTTAACACCAATAGTAGCAGCGGCGGCTGGCGGTGCTTTATTGTATTTATTGGCAGCAGCAGGCGGCAATGAATGATTATGTGCAGATGCCGCCAATGACAGCTGACCAGCACCCTTTGTCACTTTGGGAGGCATCATCATCTTGTGAAGTATAATGGGGACAACTACCCCAGCAGTGTCTTCTTTGTCTCCTATTAACTCAGCTAGTGGCGGCTGATGCTGCTTCAGCTGCTCATTACTAGGAGGAGGTGATGATAGTGAAGAGGTAGCAGCGGCCATCTTCTTCATGCCACCTCGCAAGGGTCGTGTGGCTGCCGCTGCCACTACAGCTGCTGCTACCTTACTGCCTGATGTCTTACTAGCAGCAGGTGCCGCTGCCACTACAGCTGCTACCTTACTGCCTGATGTCTTACTAGCAGCAGGTGCTGCGCCGGCCTGAGCTGAATCCTTCACAGACACATTTGACTGACGGCGGTGCTGCTGAAGCCTTGCAGAGGATAGTAATACTGATGAACAAGGCGGCGGTGGCCTAACAGCATCTTCTTGCAGAACAACCTGTGCAGCCGCAGCGATCGATCTTTGTAGATTTGTAAGAAGATAGCGATCATGTGATTCATAATCATGAAGATATTAATGAACCAGATCACATGAAGATCATGAACCAGATCATCATGAAGATCATGAACCAGATCACATGAACCAGATCATCATGAAGATCATGAACCAGATCTACCAGATCACATGAACCATGGAACATCATGAAGATCATGAACCAGATCACATGAACCAGATCATCATTATCATCATGAAGAACATGAACCAGATCACATGAACCAGATCATCATGAAGATCATGAGCCAGATCATCAATATTTCATAATAATCAGCACGTTGATAACAAGCAGCTTGAGGAATAACGCTTAATACAGCAATAAGGAGTGGTGACATTATCATGATGCCGCCCTAGTACTTATCACTGCTAGCTCATCACTCACATTTTTACCCTGAATGCCCTGCTGTACACTGCCGCTACCATGCCCTCTGCTCTGAGACAGAGGCAATACAAACTCTTCTGATGTGTCATCCTCTCTTAGACCACCCTGGGCATTATCGGCATCCATGGCAAAGAGATCACAGTTGCTGCCTTCCACTAGAAGTGCAGAAGAATTTATACGACGGACGACTGGCTTCGCGCAATTTTCATTATTAGATGTAACATAGAGTGGATGGTGATCATACTTCCTCTGCTGCTTTAGTGGCGCCTCCTGCAGGCGGCCACTGTCCTTTGCTGCAGCAATTACAGCAGCATCAACGGGAACTTTCTCATCTGCCTCTGCATCATCAGGATGATGCTGTAGAAGAGCCATTTCATCATCAGAACCTGCGGCTTCTTCATCCAAATAATCAAGAACACTCGTCATGTCCACTACTAACTTGTGCCCTCCACCGCCATCATTGTTATGATCTTCCTCATCATACGACCTCTCATCATTACTACTTCCTGATAGGGCTGAATACCTCAAGAGTTCTGTTCCTGCTGCTGGCTCTTTAGAACTAGCTGCCACGACAGTCTTCTGAAGCTTCACAGGCGGAAGTGGCATTACAGCATCCAGACAATGGGGTGTTAACATTTGTTGAGGTAGTAGTAGTTGCGCTCCGCCGCCTGCACTTGGCCGCACATGTCGTTTCACCATCTGCTCTCTCACCACAGCCCCAATGCTGCGTTTCCTGCCGTTGCGGCTAGCTACTTGCGGCTTCTGAACCTGCTTAGTGTGTTGTGAATAGTGAGGCCTCAGCAGCTACTAATATGAATTATGATATGAACAACATAGTAGTAGTAACAATGACAACGACACATCAGCATGTGATAAGCCACTATATTATCATTTGGCATAACACCATAACTCTGCTGCAAGCTGTAGCTTATAGGCTTTATTGCTTATACAATCATATGTTAACATTATGCCTAATATTGATAGTAGTCAGGCCATTAGCACCATCAGCGCACCTGCTGATTCTTCAGATTACCCACTATGTCCTCCCTGAGAGTCATGTGACTACTACCACTGCTCTTAGGGTGTCTGTCTGACTGCTTTTTAGCAGATGCAGGTGGAGGAGCGGCACCTGCTGCTGAAGTAGCTGCTGCTATGACTGCTAATGATGTGGCAGGGTTCACCTCATCATCTCTTGACAGCAGCAATTGGCTGTTTTTAGCCGCAACAGTGAGGATGGCGCATTCATCATTTGTGTCATTATTATAGAAATCCAATGCCTGCTGCGGTTGCTGCTGCTGCTTATTCTGGAGAGCACTCAAAGATATCCTCAGCTCTTCAGCACTTTTCTCCGCCTTCTCACATCGCTGTACCAGCAGAAATATCTCCCTCTTGGATGCAGTTGCGGTAGCACCAGCGGCCTCCTCTTGCGCCTGTTGTCTAGCCTCTCTCACAGCACCATCTAGGCCTGCCTGGGCCGCCGCTCGTGCAGCTTCTGCCTCCCTGACCTGACATTGTAAATTTTGAGCAAGGGTTTGATTAGTCAGCACCTCCAGCTGTAAGGACTTCAGCTGTTCATCTTTCAGGCCAAGCATCTCTTGGAGTTGGGCGCGACTTGTCTTTTGCTGTGAATCCAAGCAGGCCTCAAGCACCTGATCAAGAGGTCATAAGTATCATAAATAAAAAAGATCAATGTGAGTATTGCTTGTAACTCATCATGGATACAGAATCATCTACAATATAATAATAGGATATTACAACAAGAGATGTACTGCTACAAAAAACTAGTCCTTATCATTACAACTAACTACCTTGATCCTTTCATCAGCCTCCCTCTTGGCCTGATTAACTACATCCATCTTTGCCTCCAGAGCTCTGAGTTGCTCTCTCTCTGCTGCCTGAACCCCGTCCAGCCTCAGATCAGCCTCTGATCTCAGCCTTAACAATGCCGCCTCACGCTGTTCAATCAGCTTTTGTGCAGCGTTAAGGTCCTCGCGCACAGCCTCAATCTCTGAGACAGTCTCCTTCGATTCCAACCTTGCAGCTTCCAAGGACCTGCCGAATAAGTCACAACAATAACGACAGACTGTCATCATTAATATCATCATCATGTGATGCTCTACTACTAGATAATGCTCATCATCAGACTGTCATCATTAATATCATCATGTGATGCTCTGCTATTAGATAATGCTCATCATCAGACTATAAAATAAAGATACAGAAGTGGCGATTCTGAGGATTATAAAGAGCTGGGTTGTGTAACAACATAATAATGTCATAGTCAATACAATGATCTTGATGAATATTCTAGCAGAGATGACATACCACTACACAAATCATCACCCCTGCCAACTGAAGCCGCAGCGTAATCAGCAGTCAGGGCAACTATACCATTTTTTTGCCACAGAACAGATGAAGGAATATTACAATGATGATACGTAAATAACAGCAAAGCTGCTTTACCTTTGAAGTTCCTTTATGTTGGCAGAATGTTGTGCCTCTGTGAGCTCATGAGTCGACTGTTCAGCTTCCATCTGCCTCTTTAATGCCTCCTGATCACCCATCAAGATCCAGGTGGAAATCACTGATGGAACATATGAATTCATCCACGACAGTATCCAATTATTATGGGCCTTCTACTACATGCACATCACCTACAAAGCATCTGCTGCCGCGCCATGCTACTCCCTGTACTGTAGCACATCACCTACAAAGCATCTGCTGCCGCGCCATGCTACTCCCTGTACTGTAGCACATCACCTACAAAGCATCTGCTGCCGCGCCATGCTACTCCCTGTACTGTAGCACATCACCTACAAAGCATCTGCTGCCGCGCCATGCTACTGTAGCACATCACGTACAATGAAAGATGACAACATAACGCGCTTATTAACCAGACAGCATTGCTGAAAAAGCTAAGTAGCGCCTTGCACCTGATCCTGCTCTGCAGCGGTCCTTAGGGCCTCCACCTCTCTCTGCACCAATGCCAGCTTCTGATCACTGTCCTTGGACACCTGCTTTAGCTGTGCATCACACTCCTCCTTCACAAGTCGAGACACCTCGGACAGTCTGATGACATCTCCCTCAACTGCCTCAAGCTTGCCCCTCAGGGCCGCATTAGCAGCCTGAAGGGACTCTGCAGTACTACGCACCTGCATGAGGATGATGGTAAAAGGCTAGTGATGTACTTTTAATAGCAACCACCAGGTACCCTCATCAGGATTCCTGACACAGATTCTGAACCTAGTATGCTGATTCTGTTGTCCCTCATAGCACTGATCATAATAATTGCTATAATGTAATAGCAATTATTACGATCATTAGTTCACTAATAATAATAGGACTACTGAGCTGTGTAAGGCCACATAATATAAGGTATTAATTCCTGATGATGATCTGACACAGCCTAGTTGTAGTAGTGTAGTGTTTGAACAAGCAGCAGCTAAAGAGTGAGGAGGAGGCCTGATGATGAGGAAAACATTTTTTTTGCATAGAAGGGATCACTCACTTCTGTGTCCTTGGCAGCTAGCTCCAGAGCCTGTCTTGCAAGGCTGGCGTTTGCAATGGAGAGCCTGGTGCCAAGTTCTGTAATGGTTGCCTCAGCTGCCTTAAGAGAAGAGGCCTTGGAGGAGACAGCAGCGGTGGCAGCTGCTGCGGCAGAAGATTCAGCAGCTAAGACGCGATGCTGAAGAGAAGCCTGCAGGCATCAGGCAGGACGGTAGATTTCTTTACCAATATATTATTACAGTACTACACCAACTACTCCATAGGGGGCAATAGTAAAGCTCTTGTTATTACATAGTTATCCATGTAGCAGTTATTCCAAGTGATGTTGGAAACATGTAAAACCGCATGGCTAGAAAAAAAAGCAGTTTATCCGCCAGGTCAGTGCAGTAACATTAGGTGACACAGATTATATGATGATGATGAGGCAATGTCACATTCTCCTCATTGAGAACCTTGACGTCATTATAGTAATTGATGTCGTATGGTTTTGATCTATGTTTTTCAGCTGCATTAGCTGTATATAGTAGCCGCCGATCACAACAGCTGCTACTCCTGCTACCTTAGCTACCTGTACTCTCTCATGATCATCGTTCTCTTTCTGGCGCAAGGACTCGAGTTGTTGGAGCTCTTCAATCTTCCTTTGAACTTCTTCCTGTAGCTGAAGTACCTGTTGGTGGTGAGGTTGTAAGTCATGAGACGAGGATTATGGCTAAGATCTGACCATACGAAATAGCAGTAAAATTGATGGCCAACAAGTAAAAAAGTTACAGCTAAAATCAAATTGTAATGCACCTACCATTCTTTTAGTTTCATTCAAGTTATTATTTAGAATCCACAATTTATTCTAGCAAGCACAGCAGGTTCTCAAACAATTAGCAAGAAATATGCACCTTCTCCTCAGTGTCTTGCTTCAACAAGTACATTTGCTGGCCATGATCCAGACCAGCAGCATGGAGGCGAGCCTCAGCAGCTGTATTTAAGTCCTGGATCTGAGTTTTTAGATCTGAATACATCTGCAGTAGTGACATTCTTTAAGAGGAGTTTGTACGAAATGAGAGGGCCCTTTGTGCCGCTCTGTTAGGCAGTGCTACTATATGGTACTGCTTCAAGAAAAGAGGTAGCAGAGGCGGAGCAGTGCTGGTGACAGCAACTGCAAATACTGCAAAGAGACAATTCAAGGCTCATCATAGCTGCCAATCATAATTGTTACTTTGTTGCCATATTGTCGTACAAATAAGCAACTATAGCTAATGAAGCAGATGGCGGAGGAGAGGAGATGAAGAGAAGAGGGTCGTATAGGTTGTACAGGAGAGAGATGAATTCAAGCCGCTGAAAGTTTGATTTTCACTATTTTCATACACGAAGGTGTTGGATGGTTTGCCAATAATGGGTGGCAGTTATGGTAGTTATGGAGAGAGAGCAGTGGTTGGCATCACAGCAAGCATACGTCGTAGCCTAGCAATGAAGGACAGTAGGAGCGGTAGTGTACAGGAATGTGAAGGAGGAGGCGGGTGGAGGACGATAAGGCAGAAGAGTCCCTCCTAAGAGTTAGTAGCTCTTTGGTACATTAGACAATCAGGGGTGGGGAGAGAGGTGCTGCCATTTTTTGAACTCCATTCATAAGAGATAATCCTCCTAGGGACAAATTATTCAAAGATTGAGCATGCATTGAGCCATATGGCTTGACAACTAGCTTGACATTGCAATTCTGCAGGCCAGTAGTTGGTAAAGCTGCACATATGATGTTTATTAGTTAGTTATTATAGTTATTAACGGGGATGAGGACTGCGGAGCTACTAGCAGATTGAATCTCTGACCATCATCTAGTAATACAATCAGCTGACCATCATCTAGTAATACAATCAGCTGACCATCATCTAGTAATACAATCAGCTGACCATCATCTAGTAATACAATCAGCTGACCATCATCTAGTAATACAATCAGCTGACCATCATCTAGTAATACAATCAGCTGACCATCATCTAGTAATACAATCAGCTGACCATCATCTAGTAATACAATCAGCTGACCATCATCTAGTAATACAATCAGCTGACCATCATCTAGTAATACAATCAGCTGACCATCATCTAGTAATACAATCAGCTGACCATCATCTAGTAATACAATCAGCTGAGCATAATCACAACTAGCAGGCTAGCAGATAGTAGTAGAAGACGAGGAAGAAAGCTGGTAATATTATTCGTCCTGTACGTCCTGCTACCTACTTTTATCTATTTTATCGACAAAGGTGCTAGTAGTGCTAGCAGTGGGTCACAACTAGAGGCTAGCAAGAGTGCATCAAATTACCTGCTCCAGTTCCATCATGGCATCAGCCTTGAGCTTGTGAGCAGTCACAAGATCTGTGAGATCCTCCTCTTGACACCTTGACTTCCTTTTACAATCTGTTAGTTCAGACTCGAGTCCCTGCATAATCAGATTATCTATCATTGGACATAATTTCATAGTAACCAAGCTCATCTGCCATGGTAGCCATCGTGGATAACGACAGCAAGCTCATAGGAAACAACTAACAGGTAACGATACTTGTGATGATCTCGCCAATCGCAAAACAAAATCTTAATCATGAAAGAGTCTTGAGCTGCTGGTTATCAAGCAGAAACAAGCAGGGCAGAGTAGGCAGAGTCTCTTCAAAATTAAGTATTGGAGGCTGATAGAGCTAATAGAGCATTATTCCGCACTGCATTTGTACCTTAACTCATCATGATACAATTCTGCAGTTCAACAAACATGCTTAACTATGTCATCCACATTACATATAGATTAGAGTCATTTGTAGCAGGTGTCCCTATCATCATGCACTACGTCATTTAGCATGACTTATTATACTTAGCACCGCCATATAGTAGTGTCATCATTCTCTTTTGCTAGGCGGCACCTATAGTAGTAGCACTTCATGTGAGTGCTAATCGTGTGTCATTATCGTGATTGTGTACAACAGGGATAATGCAAGCGATTTCAATTACTTTGCAGTCTAGGCCTCACTTGCACACGTTGGACCATGATTGCCATCTCGTGTTCAGCCGCAGCCACCTTGGCTTGTTCCTCTGTTAGTAGACACTTAAGCGCATCAAAATCGGAATTGGTGCTAGAGAGGAGCCCCTGAGCTTCAGCCAGCCTGAGAAAGTATTACTAGTATTACAGACATGCAGTATGATTGTTGATTTAAGGTATTTAAGGAGTATGATTAGCTACATACAATAAGCACAGGAAAAAAACAATTCATTCTGAAGCTTAGGTTCTTATCACAGCTGCTACAGTTGCTTCCATAAAAAGTACGACAGCAGCAGGTACAAGAGATAACAAGAGAAAAATGCTGCTAAAAACAAACTGCAGTAATAATATCCAATTACTACATCGGACTAAAACAAATAATGCACTACCACTACTACTGATGATGGCCTAATTTCTCTTAAGCAAGGAGCAAAAGTGATTACAACATCAGCTAATTTGATAAGCATTATGAGAGGATCAGCCTAAACAGTCATAAGTGTTCCAACCTGTCAGCTTGTTGCGTGGCTGCCACTCTTAGAGCAACCAACTGAACCTCTGCAGAGGAGAGGCTGGCACCCAAGACGTCAGCCTGCTCTTTGAGGCTTACACGCTCTTCCTCCTGATGGGAGAATATAGCAAAATGAAGGATTTGGATTTTGCTCATAATGAACTGCTAGACAGCCAACAACTACATTCGAAAGGTACACAAAAGTAATGTAAATGATCTAAATAAGGATCTGATAGATCTGAGTCTCAGAAAACAGACCGACGCCTGCTATAATTAGAAACTACTGGTCATTGCCAACTTATTCTTGTCAGACTAGTTAGACTAGTTGATTCATCAGATATTACAGATATTAAGAAATCAGCAGTTGATATTACAGTTGAAGCATGAAATCAGTCATTCATGTCAATCAGGGTGTATTACTCAAGTTATGGGATTACACACAGGTTGCTGAAAATCATACCTGTACTGACATGCGCAAGGACGACAGGCAACACATCAAGCTCATTATCTTCTTTCTCAGGATAGAAACACATTATATATATCAATGCATGCCTCCATAATGCGTTTTATCAGCCACAGTTGATGACAAGCTCATGTAGACATACCAGCATCTGGAGCTGCTCTTTCAAAGTCATGATCTCGCTCTCCAAACTTGAACCAGCTAACCTGGCTTTTATCAGCTCTCTCTCTTTACCATCGACCTTGTCAAGAGCTGCAAGATGCATGTAGGTCCAATTTGAAAAAAACGGAGAGCAAAAGACATGTATGTAATGTACCGCTACTCTGCCTGCATCAAGTAGACCATTACATACTATTTACTAAACAAAATCTTATGCTGCTTGCTGTTCTTAACCATTTAAGTAAAGGAGTAGCAAGATAACCTTTTCCTCTAAGCAGAAGACAGCTTTAGGGCTGAGCAGTAATTTTCAAATTCAAATCTCTGACATCAGTTCATCAGCAGCCAAGCACCTGACGTTAACTCATCCTGCAGATCAGCCCTGGCCTGATCCAATTCAGAGTATTTACTGCAGAGCTCCTGAAGGTACATCATTATCAGAGGAAATGAGGCCAATAGCTGAATGCTCACTCTAGTCATTCGTTATTAGCAGTCAATATTTTTCAACTCTTAAACGTCACGCTATGTCAAAACATACAGGTTTAGAAGATAAAAAACCGCCAAAATGTACATCATAATCAGCACTCTCATCAGAGACCCTATACATAACACACCGCTTCTCTCAGTCGACTGACCTGCACTTCATGCTCTTGCTCCTGCCATCGGCTGTTGATCAAGCTCTCATTCTCACTTGCTAAGTGACAGAATGAAATCAGCCGCCAGGTATCATATCATTTGCTCTTTCAAATACAAACGTAAGGGTAACTAGGGTAACTATGCGACTAAAAATGAACAACAAATCTGAAAAGAGCAGGTCAGAGGGTTATTTTTATCAAAGTAGGCTTCAAAATACTGGAGGAAATATCTTTGTCGTACCCTGAGAAATGGTCTGCTTGGCAAGCTGCATATCCCTCTCTAAAACAACTTGATTTTTAAAGACCATTTCCAGCTTGGACATTGTCATTTCAAATTGCTTCACGTCTGTGGCAAGAAGGGAAGGACTAGATGGACTCAATGCAACAGTCTAAACAGTCATCTAATGCAACAGTACTTTTCAAAAGATTTTGAATTTTTAGACTTCAGAGTGTAATTTAGCAGGTAGAGTGCAGATATTAGCGGTACAATAAAAATAAGAACGGGCAGGAACTGGGAGAACCATCACACATTCACACCTTCAAGATGTTGTACTTCTAACTCCCTTGTTTTGGTTTGTTCAGACAGAAGATCTTTCTCTAGAACCTTCCTGGCAGTTTCCACAGCCTCCAATTTTAAATTCTACAAGGAAGAATATAAAACTTGTGAACATTAATTGCCAGCTTGGACATCACAGAAAGCACAAACTCACCAAATCTTTTACTTTCAAAGCTGCATTCTGCTCTTGTAAAGCCATTGTATCTGAAAACGTGAAGGAAACGTGAAAGACACTTCAGCGTACACAGCACCAGAGTTCATGGACATTAAGAAAATAGTAGAGTACCTGCATGCTTCTTAAGTTGTTCAATGGCTGAACTAGCAGATGCGCCTCCACGGGTTAAGGTGTTCATTGAAACAGGTGGCATGTTGAGCTGTTGTCTCAAACCAGGGGCAGAAGTGGTTGTGGATGTAAATGCAGAAGTTTGTTGAGATACGGGCCTTTGTTGCATATTGGACAAAGAAGTTGGGATGTTCAGAAGCACTCCGCCTGCCTGCTGCTTATTAGAAGCAGGCTGCTGATGCTGCACGGATGCCTTAGGAGGAGCCAAGGGCGGCTTCCCAAAACTTTGCTTCAAAGCCATCGCATAAACTCTGGAGTCGACAAAAGAATTCTGAAAATCGTGTCAAAAATTCAAATTTCCAAGCGGTTTTAAGAACCTACTTAGAACTGCTGCGCTGAGGAGATTATTAAAGAAGTTAGATCTTACAGATCATGTGCCTGATTCACTTCAGTTTGCGTATAAAAAACATCCTGGCAAAGTATCGAGCGGCAGGCCCGGGGCGCAAGCCATCGACATCAACTGATCCTAACAACATACGTTCTTCTGTTTGCTGTAATATCAGATTTCTAATTTATGGTTATGTCGGGCCCATGTCACTGCCGTATGGAAACATCCATCATGATTTTCATTTTCATGCAGCAGGATCTCCAACAGCTAGACAGCTCCTTGCCTTAGCGGTATGTCCCAACCTCAATTACTTTCAGCCATTAAATCCAAGTCCACACATTGCCCTAGAGCTTCATGGCAAGCTAGAAGTCCTGATGTTCAACACCATTACACTGCAGCCCAACCCCACAGATGACCCACTCCTCAAAAAGTACAAATCGATCCCATTTGTTCGCTCCAAAGTGCAGAGTGAAGACTTGCAAGACAGACAAACACAATGAGTTTGGACAGAGCTGTTGCCTGATTTTAACACTGCCTTCCTTATGGATCATGGATTCCATAGACAGGTAGTGCATCATGCGCATATCTTGCATGCTTCTCGACATTTGCCTCCCAATGATGAGCTTTCAGCTAGTTTCAATATGCTCCACTCATTGTACACTGTACTGCCTTGTAATATTTTAGTCCTTAAACTCCCAATGCATTCCAGCAGTCCAAAACTCCCACCGGGCTAGATGCACAAGAGACTGAGCACCTTCCTGTAATGCTTCTTATTTATACAAGAGGCTTTCATCATCATTCTAGTGGATTATAGCTTCACCGGGCTAGTTGCACAAGGGACTGAGCACCTTCTTGTATTACCTGTATTGCTATTTATTTATGCAAAAGGCTTGCATCATCATTTTTGTGAATTAGAGCTTAATTGTGTTCTTACCTTCAGCTTCTCTTACTATGTGCTGCAGGACAATAGCTGTGCCATTTTATTCCAGCATTCGGAGGATGGTAGAGGGCACTACAGCATCAGGACTGCGAGCCATGAAGCAACACCTTGTCTGCCATCCACTGATAGGAGTACCACGCTATCAATGCCATCATTATCTGAACATAAAAAGCAGCCTCCGAACATTCTTGCTTTATTTGTAAATGGACGATCTGATGCAAGGGTAACAAGAGCTGTGCAAGGGCATCCTGCTTTTTTTCAGCAAATGAAGGTACAGATGATGCGTTCTTGAGTGCAGATTCTACACTGTATGTATGTAATGATACTGACTTCCCAACTTTTAGGCTGACCATGCTCTCTCTCATATACCAGCTGCCCCCTGCTTGCCTTATCATATCGTAATAATGAATAACCGTACCGGAAAGTAACGAGGTATTTTTAAAGGCATATGGATTTTTACTGCTGCTGTTGATATGTTTTAATTCTGTTATGTCTCGCTGGCGGTCCAGCTGGAGTTTGGATCAGTTGCTGTTTTGGTGGTCATGGGATTTGTGAGTAATGATGGCGATTAAAGTGATGACGGCCTCACAGGGTACCTACCTTGAGAACAAGGACCGGCCTGGGATTTACATGCATGGCGTGAGGCGCAATGTGAACAAGGATATGCAACCAAGCATAGCTGATCTGAAGTCCGTGGGATATTACTCGCTCTGCCAAGGCGCAGGTAAACCTTGAATGGGTTGAAGGCCAGTTGCTACTTGCTTTTTTTGAATGAGCTGAGCCATGCTCATACATCTTACAATAAGTCACCACTTCACTACTAGTGTACTAGTTGTACTGCAGTGGGTTGTAGTAGCATGAGTTAGTTGTACAATGCCTCTTGTTGCATCTAGTGTAGTACCCACTTTATGGTTGCCTTAAGGCCGTTAGGACCTTCTGATTCCCTGATCTGTTTGTCTTTTTCTCATCATGTGTTCAGAGGTCTAGTGCTCTCATGGATCCCACCTCTGAGGTCCAGTGCTCTCATGGATCCCACCTCAGAGGTCCTGTGCTCTCATTGATTCCACCTCTTGAGGTCCAGTGCTCTCATGGATCCCACCTCAGAGGTCCAGTGCTCTCATGGATCCCACCTCTTCAGGTCCAGTGCTCTCATGGATCCCACCTCTTGAGGTCCAGTGCTCTCATGGATCCCACCTCTTGAGGTCCAGTGCTCTCATGGATCCCACCTCAGAGGTCCAGTGCTCTCATGGATCCCAGCTTGACAGACAGTATCGGCTCTGGCCAGCCTATCCCTCAGGATGTCAAGACTTATGTAAGGCTTGGCTGTGATGCTAGAGACAGTGTATATGATGAGAAAAAAGACAGGAGGAAGTTGATCATGGAAATGGCGCCCTCAGAAGAGGTTTCAACCAACAAAGCCAGGCTTCAAAAGTCAATAATGGCGAGACACCAGTAGCAGCGGCAGGCGGTCCACAACTCACAGCAGCAGGGTGTCCTGTCACTGAGGTCTTGATCACAAATAAACATCAACATCAACATCAACAGGAAGGCACCATGATGACTTCTTCAGCAGGATTACGTAGTGTTACTTGTGAAGAGCTTCCAATCATTCCATTATTTCGGAGTTGTGATGAACCTACTACTCATGGTCTTCATGACTATGAAGTGATACCTCCTGCTGGGCAGCTTTGTCATCAGGCACCAACACCTATCAACATCAGTGAAGCTGCTGAGGTTGCTACTGCTAAAGTGCTTGGTTGTAGTGTGGAACCTGCTACTCATCAGGCACCAACACCTATCGACATCAGTGATGCTGCTGAGGCTGAAATAGTTAGCAGCAGCAGCAATGACACTAACATCCCAGAGGTTTGTTGCAGTGCTCCCACGTGCTACCTTGCCTTTCCCAGAGGTTTGTTGCAGTGCTCCCACGTGCTACCTTGCCTTCTCTGAGGTGGCAGCCCTTCCCAGAGAGGAGCTGTGCCATGCTGTACGAGGCATGCTGCTGGAGGCATGCTGGTGGAGGTCAATCCTGAGGACTATGAGGCATGGTGGTGGTGGAGGTCTATCCTGAGGACTGTGCCTCCTTCTTGCAAGGATGGACAGAAACAGCTCTGGTGGTCACCCTTCCATAACATCTTCTATGTCTCTCATCTTATAAATCAGCCAGATCTGGTCCGGATCTCCAGACATACCAGACAACATGTGCAGGAAGTGTGGCTGGGGTGTGACCTAGATCAGTGCATCAGCACTGGAGTGCTCCTTTGTGATGGAAGCTGTGGCAGCCAGGCTCAAGAGCTGCAGATTGAAGACTGGAGAAGTCCTCAGCATGAGCTTGTGGTAATGACAGCTTTTTATGGTGCAGATAGAGCACTGTGGCCTGAGGGTGCATACCAGGCCTATCTGAACCGCCATGGGCCTGAGGGTTCAAGATGAGGGGATACAAGATGACATGATCTACATGATTACATGATCCAGAGGGTGCCAGTAATGAGCAGTGGCAGTGTTGCTGCTGCTGAGGCGGAGGAGGCGGATACACTCCTGGAGTTACAAATGGATGGTAGTGATTCTGAATCAACAGATGATGTTCCGATATCATGATCACTACAGCTGGTAGTATCATTTCAAATATGCCTCATCTAGTCAGGCCCTTAGACTAGTGATCAACACTAATTTGTATGTTGAAGTGTTAAAAAGATTCGCAATTCAGCAGGGCCGCTACTATCAATGCCATAATTGCCTGCTGTTTGATTCATAGAGTGATGTCACCTAGCAGATGTGATTTGATGCGACATTTGGACATTTGCAGCATAGGTTGAAAGCTTTAGATCTGTCAGATACAATCATATTTACTAGTGTACAAATAGTACAAATGAAGAAAAACTCATGTGTAGTGCTGCCTTAATTGTGTTGTACTGCCTTAATTGCAGTACAATATTTTAAGCTACAATCAAATTCAAAATCTTCCCATTCACAAATATCACTTTCTTAATGGTCTTCCCATCTGTGAATTTTGCTACATTTGCGTTCGCCAAGGCAGTAGTCACAGCCTCTTGTTGTTGAATGTTCACAGAAACTTCAACAGTCCCTCTAACCTTGCCATTCACCTGCAGACAAGCCCATCAAATTATTCAGATACTAGTAAAGAATGAGTATACATTCTTTATAAAGCAACATATATGCTAGCAAGCACAAATCAATGCAGTAACATGCACAGGGTATTTGTACGTTTGATGTCTGTTAATGGATCCTTGCGATGGAGTGTCGCATGAGTTTGAGATGATGCTCACACATGGCTTGCACTAGTTCACTCTCCACACCACTCTTTGCATCCAATACAAATCAAAGACATTTCAAACATTACAGCAGCAGCAGCACTAACTGATGCTATTAGAGTGATCATCTCAAAGCAGCATCACATCACCTGCACAGGCAGGACAAGTGTGTCTGACACCAGCAGAGACTCGTCGCACTGAGGCCAGGGTTTATAGGTCAAGCTACCAGAGTGTCCTCCTCGGCTCCAGAGCTCTTCTGCTAGGTGAGGAGCATAGGGTGCAAGAAGCAGAAGGAAGGGCTCTAGAGCTGCTCTTGGTCGGTTAGGCCAGTCCTGCCATAACGTCAGAATTTGGGAGGAAAGGAGCCGTCAAATAATCAACAACTTCTAATGAGACTTGCACCACATGCTCTTCAAGTCGGCTGCTACTTATTATGCATGTCTTTAAAATATGCATCTTGGAGCATATTGCTGAGTCTTCATTATTATCTGCTGATGCATGCTGTTTACCTTGGTCACTCCATTGATAAACTCCATCATGGCTGAAATCCCAGTGTTGAATCTCATCTCCTCTATTTCAGTGGTCACCTGAGTGCAACAACGCAAGGAAGTTGCACCTAAGTTACGCCTTGATTAGAGTGAGGTCACACCTGATAGTCCCAACTGATAAATTTCTCTGCAACCATGCTTTATTCATACAGGTATACGACGACGCTCATCAGAGGCAGATGACCACTGATCACATCATTGCGTTGAGGACTTAGCAGCAGCTATGAGTCTTTCCATGATTGCCTAGTACCTTCTTTATAGTGATGTGTAGCAGTCTCAACTGATCCTTAGTAGGCTCATCCTCGCACATCCCAGGTTCAAACACCCTGTAAGCCCTAGCCAAGAACCTATGTACGCCCTCCACACCTCTGGTGCTCCATACCTAAGGAATTTCATACATTTTAATGTGCCACAACATCAAGATCGTGAAACATGTAGATGGGTATCATACAGCAACCTGAAAGTATATGTTGCATCTTCTCATGGTCTTCTATTGTTGCAAGTGTCTTACTCAGATGCCTCAAGATCCAGCAATGCAAACACAGCTTGTTGCTGCCTACCTTTGTGTCTCTGAGGGGACCCATAAACATTTCATATAGCCGCAAAGAGTCTGCCCCAAATTGGTATACCACATCATCCGGGTTGATCACATTGCCACGGCTCTTGCTCATCTTGTGAGCACGTGCTGACACCCGCACAGAGGGCTCTGCCTTCAAGAAGTAGCCATCGCCACGCCTTTCCACATCCTGAGGATAGAGTACAAAGCAAAAGAGTAATTTCAGTAACATTTACATTACTGCCTGTCTTATAGCTACACACTACAGCACTAGATCAATTGTCATCAGCATGTGTACCTGCACTGAAACCTGATGCGGTACAGCGCCTGCCTCCTCCTCTGACACCACCCTTCCATCCTCATCCCGGTAAACAGTGTACTCCACCTCTCCTAAGATCATACCCTGGCTAACCTACCACATGAAAGAAAGTCGAGAGGAGTGCCACTGATTATTACTGAGAACATGCTCAAAGATGTAAGATCATACCTACATGCATGTAGGCATTAATGATGTCGAAAGAAGAGGTTTAAAAGAAAAACACACAAACACACGAATTCAATCTCACCAGCCTCCCAAAAGGTTCCTTTGTGCTCACCACCCCCAAGTCATACAGCACCTGATGAGAGATCAGGGCTAGTCAACAAGAAGCATGGCTGCAGTGTTGTTATCTAAATACGACATGCTTACAATATTGGACTTCCGTTCTGGAAACATGCATTGTAATGAATGGAGACTATTCTGATGTAAAGGGCAGTTGCGCATATATGAAGGATAAGTAAAAAGATATGCAAAGCGCCAGCGTTATCTTGCATGCACAAGCCCTAGATATCAGGGCTAAGTAGAGAGTATGTTATACCTAGTGCCAGAACCTAGCATATAGGAGGTGAAGGACAGCATGTTCAGCCCCTCCTACATACCTTGTGCCAGAACCTAGCATATAGGAGGTGAAGGACTGCATGTTCAGCTCCCCCTACATACAAATCTACCGGCATCCAGTACTTCTCCTTCTCAGGATCAATCAGGCGGCCATTGTTAGTTGGGTCAATGAAGCGCAAGTAGTACCAGCAGGAGCCTGCCCACTGTGGCATGGTGGAGGTCTCCCTGCAGCCAATCAGAAATTAGTAGGAGATAAGGTAAGAAAGTGTGAAGACAGTGTGAAAACTGCTTTCAGTAGTGGAGCAAATGTACTGGGAGATAACAACATGAATTTCGCTCCCACATTATGGTCTTGAGTTGTATTCATCTTCATATATTGCATCCACCAATCACCACACCACGGGGACCACTACCTTTATCCATGATACACATTCCTATCATGATGACAAGCTTCTCATCACCTCCTGGCAGGCCCCACAGAGACAGGGTCCACACTGTTCACATAAGCTTCTCACCTCCTGGCAGGCCCCCCAGAGACAGGGTCCACACAGTTCACCCAGCTGTCAATCACTGCCAGGGGACTCTCAGGAGTACCCTTGGGCTTGAAGTCATCAGTCTCAGGTAGGAGCAACGGCAGCTCAGACTCCGGTAGTGCAACAGGGGCACCTAGCTGTCCGGTAGCTGAGTCAATGATGGGGTATACCAAGGGGAAGGGTTCTCCCCAGTACCTCTGACGAGCAAACAACCAGTCTCTCAGCTTGTAATTCTTACGGCTGTTGCCTAGGCCCTTGGACTGGAGCCATTGGATGACCTGTCATTTTGTTGAGAGTCTATTAGACAACAAGTTATGAGTTCTCAGAAAAGAGATCAGGTTAGCATTTTTGAGACAACATGAGTCAGCTATTGCCAGTTAACAAGTTGCTAAAATCTTAAAAGGCATGCCCAAATTCATGAAAAATATGATGCCTGTCAAATCAGGGTTTAGTGTGCATTTTATTCAGATGTTTAGGGTTTAGTCTGCTAACGACAGTGACTAAGATACCTTGTCCTTTGCAGCCTCGGAAGAGAGGCCATTGAGATCCAAGCCAGTGGTGGCATTGCTGGAGTTCACCGCCACACCAAGATCTGTGAAGGGAAGCTTCATCTCCTCAGCACTGGAGCTGGTTCCAGCAGCAGTAGGTTCCACTACCTAGTGCACCCACAGTCAAAGCATCACTCATCATTCAAATTCAAAAGCAGCAGTCAGACAGGAGATAAAGCCCTTCTGTTTAGGATTCCAGTCAGTGACAGCAGTAATAGCAAGCAAGAATATAGCACTCAGACCCCAACCATACCAACATAATCACGATCATTAGTGCTATTATGTTGATTCAGAAGGATCATGATCATTAGTTCTTATATGTTGATTCAGAAGGATCCACACCACCACCACCACCACCACCTAACAACCAACACCTACTTGCTTCACAGGGATTCCAAAGCGCACTGCAAACTCATTATCACGGGTGTCATGTCCTGGCACTGCCATGATGGCTCCAGAACCATACCCTCCCAGCACATAGTCCGCGACCCAGATGGGCACACTCTCCCCAGTAGCTGGATTGATGGCATGGCTCCCTACACATAAATGTGATCACATAGTACCTCATGGACACACAAGCATCATGATATGCTTATTACTTTCCATGTGCATGACAGGCTGGAGTGCAGATGATGCTTTGATGATAAGGCAAGCTGAACAGCTAGCTACACATCAGCTGTAGGTCACCTGTGAAGACACCACTCTTATCCTTCTGAAGCTCAGTTCGCTCCAGGTCTGACTTCCTAGCAGCTGCCTCAACATACTGCTTCACAGTAGCTGCCTGGGCCTCTGAACACAAGTCTGAGAGCAAAGGGTGTTCCGGTGCCACCACCATGTGAGTGACGCCAAAGAGGGTGTCGGGGCGAGTTGTGAAGACAGTCAATCCTGAAGCAGCAGCTTCTGATGACAGAGAGGAGCCTGGGCCTGCCTGGATGCCAAATGTCACATCAGCTCCCTGTCAAGCAAGAGAACATCATAAGGTAATCAAGGCGATCTACTAAGACCCCCTTAGTTCCTTGATATGCGTGAGCCACAGGAAGTTCAGTAACATTAAGTTCTGTTCCAACTGTCATCAATATACGAGATGAGTTGAAATATGATGCATGGCATTAAATTGTTATGCTGAAGTGGTCAGAACATTATCACAGTAAGGTATGTGACATGATAGTAGACCTCGTGTTGCCTTATAAATTTCACCTCTGACCTCCCAATCCAGTTCCTCTGCATCTCTTTGATGCTGTCAGACCAATCCAGCCCTTCGAGATCGTCCAACAACCTGTCAGTAAGATGATTCAAAAGCTAACAAAACCTCACTAATACTGAGAAAATGCGATGAAGGTTAAAAAGTACCAAATAAGGCCTTTATTGCATTATGGTAGAGGTGTTACACCTCCAGGCGGCTAGCCAGCCGTCTTCACAGAGCCTTGTAGTTGTTTTACAAGGACCCATCTCCTATCCCTTCCAGTTCAAGTGCCTAAGTGTTGATATAACACGCTCTGACACACCGACCTATCTGCAAATGCTGTGATCTTCAGCATCCATTGCTTCATGGGCATCCTAACCACAGGGTATCCACCCCTCTCACTCTTCCCATCAATGACCTCCTCATTGGCAAGGACAGTGCCCAACGCAGGACACCAATTGACTGGGACCTGAGATAGTCAAGAAGAAAAGATGTTGCAAATGCCTGTAACAAGATGAGCATCACTCTGAAGTACCCTTGCTTCCTTGATTTTCAACTCTATTTGATATGCTTAACCCTCCCCTCAAGTATGATCCATACAAGTAGAGAAGCCTCACCTCTGCCAGGTAGGCTAAGCCTCACCTCTGCCTGGTAGGCTAAGCCTTTCTCAAACAGCTTAGTGAAGATCCACTGAGTCCATCTGTAACAGCAGCAGCAGTAGCACAAACTTTAGCGTACACATCAGAAAAGCAGAACCCAGGTTTGATGATTGAATCAGAGTAGGATGCAGTAGTTAAGGTTAAGACATCCCTGACAGAGTCATTATAACCCTAAATACTGACTTGAAGTACGATGGGTCAGTAGTGGAGAGCTCTCTGTCCCAGTCGTAGGAGAAGCCTAACATCTGAAGCTGTTGCCTGAAACGATTCACGTTCCTTTCAGTGGTCACTCGAGGGTGGGTACCAGTCTGAAATGAAGCAGCAACAAGGTCTATGGGTTAAAGGACTGCATTCCCAGAAGTGCTGGTACGGAAGTATGGAATACTACATCCCGACAGCACACATAAATGTGAAAAATACGCAGTAATCATGGCAATCAAGGTGAGAGTTCCTCTTCCACAGGCGCCTGAAAATTAAATTCACCTGGATGGCGTATTGCTCTGCAGGTAGTCCGAAGGCATCCCATCCCATAGGATGCAGTACATTAAAGCCTCTCATGCGTTTGTACCGCGCCATGATGTCTGTGGCTGTGTATCCCTCAGGGTGTCCCACATGGAGCCCAGAGCCACTGATGGCACATGATGGATACAAAGAGAGGAGGTGACATGCAAGTGAATATGGAGTCGATTCCCTTCAGCTGTAGATAGGTATGGTGAAGGAGTGTGATGATCACAGTCATTCCTTCCAGACCTCAGGGTCCTTCTGCCTCTGAAATACAGCCATGACTAATTAAGCCTTTACGTTACCTTGGGTAAGGGAACATATCCAGAACATAGTACTTCGGTTTTGAAGTGTCAATCTCTTCAGGGGTCCTAAAAGTCTTATGCTGCAACCAGTAAGCTTGCCATTTTGCTTCAATGTCCGGAAAAGGATAGGCCGTTGATTGACGAGAATCGGCTTCGTTGCTCTCATTGGATACTTCTACATCAGAAGTCGTCACTGAGGGCACAGCAGTTGCGTGCAATTTAACTTGACCACGAAGACGACATTGAGAGGTAATTTTTGAAGAAACACGTCTGCTAGAGCTAGTTCTCAGAGTTACAAAAGGCCTCTGGGTGTAAATCGAGGTGAACACATGCCGATAACACTGTTTACAGGCATGTGTGGTGTCAGTACGTTTGATCTTCATTGGAGGTGTTGGTACTGCTAAATAACACATACCGATTTCTGGTATCGTCTCTTAACATTGTTTCCGTTAGATTTCGGTTGGATAGGGGGTCCCTGACGATGGTATGAGTACACCAAAGAATTACGTAGCTATGCTTTTAAAGAAAAATAGAAACCAAATTGTACAAAATGTGTTTTTTTGTGTGTGTAAAACTTAGAGCTAAGGACCAGGGAACTGAGGGCCTCAAAAGGTGCTCGGGGACATTGTCATGTTTTGACAGAGCCGGAAATACACAGCTCAGCTGCTTTATTTACATCCCCGTGTGCCATAAACAGTGCTACCTCAGCCTGCTTCCCAGTGAAGCCTAGATCACACATCAACTGCAGCGCCTCCCGTTTCGGCAAGCGTGGCAAAGAGATGCCAGGTAGACTGGATCCTGGGAGAGCCGGCCTAGAATGCAATGAGACAAAGTGTGTGGGCTGATAGGCAGCGCTGTGTAGCGGCTCAGGAAGAGTGCTTGCACCATTCCTAATAGTAGTAGTTCCATGGTAAGCTCCGCTTGGCCCCACAGCCTTCACACCATTCCTTAGCAGTGCATCTGCAGCACTGGTGTGAACATGGCTTTGGATCCTGACAATGGAAGGCTTGTCGCAAACAACATCAACTGCAGCACTGGTGTGAACATGGCTTTGGATCCTGACAATGGAAGGCTTGTCGCAAACAACATCAACTGCAGCACTGGTCTGAACATGGCTTTGGATCCTGACAATGGAAGGCTTGTCGCAAACAACATCAACTGCCTCGGCATGGCTGCCTCCATCAAGCCTTGCCGCCTCATTTGCAATCTCAAAAGTTGATGCCTCCTGCTCTTCATTGATTTTTCTAGCTTTCTTTCTGCCTTCATCTTCAGAATTGACTACCATCCTCTCACTTTCTTCATCATGCCTTGTCTCTGCACCCTCCCTCTCATCTCCACTCATGACCTCCAAATCTTCATCCTCATCCTGTCCGCAATCACCAGCAGGAGAAACAGCTTGATCCACCGCATTCTTATCATTACTGCGCAGCCTCTTCCCACCATTGTTAGTATTCCCATTATCATGTCCTTTTGCATCATTGATGGTTGAGCAATGTGACAGCTCTGTGCGATGCTGCCCCTCAATAGCCTGCCCCTTCTTACATTGGTCATACTCCTCCTCATCTTCGTCACTCAGGATAGTGACACACAGAGCTTGGGGTTCACTTTGAAAACCTGTATTTGTAACTGATCCCAACCTCTTGTGTTGGATTCCCCTTTGCACTCTTAGGACTCTATCTTCGTCTATCTGAGCCCTTTGCTGCGCATATTTAGATGTAGACATTGGGTTCAGGTTGGAGGTTGAGATGATTCCAGAGGAGATCATGGCAGAGGATCCCACTGCTGCTGCTGCTGTGTGTTGCTGCTTCTGCTGCTGGGATGCATTCATTGAAGTGGGGTGCGCCACCTTTATAAAGAAGTCTGAAATAGTCTTGGGGGCTTTAAAGGCCTTCAACTGAGAGGATATATCTACTGGTGTTGGCTCTTCACAGACCCCAGGCAAAAGTGCACCTCCAGCCGCAGTAGCTGCCATTATTCCTGCAGCTCCATTAAGCACGACCTCGGACATGGAAGAAGATGAAATGTCCTTCAATAAACCAGTTGTGGAGACTTTGGAAGACATGCTCCCAGCAGCAGAGCTTTTAGTAGCAGCCGATGTAATGTGACTGTTTGTAAGTGTGGGGCCCAGGAGCATGGTTTTCTGCATGTGCAACAGATTCTGCTGTATCTTAATGGATGACAGCATGGTCACAACTTCCTTTAACAGCTGTCCAGGAAACCTCACTCCCACTAAATGACCACTGTTAGTAATAACAGCGGCATGTTCTAGAGATGCAGTCGCTGCTGCTGAGTGAACTGCAGATGCATGGTCTCTGCTTGGTTGTACTCCAGCAGCTGCTGCACCTCTGCCATCCATCTCCACACGCACCACTCTCCTGCATTATGGCATTGGATGCAGCAGGAAGTGGGGGAGACCCTTGGTCAGGGTTTATGTAAACCTGCTGAACCTAGGGTGATGACAGGCTTCTATACTCGATCATATTGCCATAAGGGAAAATACATGCAGACACAAAACAGTAGAGCCCTGACTATCGAGAGAAGAGCAGGCCTGAGCTGACATCGTGCCGATTGAGCATACAGTGCTGATTTGGCTTCAGTCCGAATCAGCTTCATTTATGTGTGTATGAGCCTCAGGTATTATTCATACAACTCTCCTAGTCAAGTTCATTGCACAGGGATATGCCGCCATATGACGTTTCTGACTCAGTGCACTCACATGGCTTTGTCCACTCTACTGAGTTGGTGCTCATGCTTCAACAGCACCGCCTCCAGGGTGCCCCAGATGCGTACCACTGACCCTGTTAGCACAGTCACGCGGGTGAGCCGTCGTCCAATCTGCGAGGCATTAAGATTGTACAACAGGAATTGGGTGAATCATGTATTGTACAGCTAGTGTAGAAATCATGACACTAAAAGACGGCCGCACATTTCAAAATTCTCAAATTGCACATAAACCAGCATTTCCTTGTAGGCAAACCTTGACTGCAAGCCCTTCAGCATTCAACCTTTACATTACTTCCTACTAGCTTCACTGCAACACTGCTCAACCCTTACAGCGCAACCGGAGCCCTGGCTACATTCAGGCCCATGAATACAATGCTTCAACGCCATTTCATAAGCTTGCGTCCACTCCTCTTCAACATCCTCTGGTGTCATTCGCAAGTATCTTGCCTCCAAGTCATCTCGATCCATGTCAAGACCCACACCTGCAAGGACATAGATGATGATAATGGCCATCATAACTGTATTCAGTTGGTGACAACATCCTATAATGCAGCAGCAGCCTTTCTGATAATGCAATTGGGACATTAAACGCACAAATATCTATAATGGTTAAATATCTTGTTTTGTAAAATCGTCCTCTTTTTTTGTTGATGTGAGAGAACAACAGACAGCCTGATGGTAACAAAATCCTCACATAACATCATGCTGATGCCTATTTATCAATCAATCAACAGCTCGCCCAGTTGCAGCCACACATGCTTCACACCTGAGCAATTCAACCTTTGACGATCTCACCAGTGTTAGGCCTGATGATTGTGAATGCTCCTGCAGCTCCAGGCCTGCCTCCACCTCCAGCAGTCCCTCCAGCTGCTTTGTGGATGGCTAGCATTACAGCTGCACCTGCATGGACAGGGCGCTTAGCCCTCCGGAAACCACTCAGTTTTAGGATGTCATCTCCTTCATGCTGTAGCCTCCGGACAGCTTCCTGTTGAAAAAAAGAGGGAAACCAGTTGCATTCAGTTGAAAATAAATCAAAGCAGCAGATGTAAGCAGTGAGTGACAGAAACAGCACGGTCTTTAAAGGTAATCAACTAGGTGGTGACAACTAACCAACTGACAACTGAGCACGTCTTCAAAAACAAGTGGACGTTTTCAAAACAGCTCACATCTGATGATGAGAACCAGGAAAATAGCACAAAATCAGGTTCTCACGATTCATGAACCAGGGTCAAGAAAAGGCTTGAATGAGCTGTATCACCAAACAATATCCTTATTGCTGTCGACAATGATCCAATCATCTCATCCCCCATCAAAGGCACAACTACTAATAGCATACCTGATAGCTGATACCCCGATCCAAGCTGAACACGTTAGCCTTGGTGGACAGACCACTATTTGTAGAGTCATGCCAGAAAGTCTGGGTGGTCACAAGTTTCACACTTCTCCCTACTAGATCGGATAGCCCTGACAATACGACGAAGAGATGAAAGCAGAGTCATGTCATGAATCGCACCTTGTGACCATCCAATATGAAAGACATTGTTATAAGGCGGGCGGCAACATACGACATCATTAATACAAAAGTATGGGAAGTACCCTCACCTTCAGAGTATTTTCCTTCAGTCTTGGCAGCCCTACATTAGCAGTGTGCAATGTGGAAGTAATCATCACAATTTGAAATAATAAAAAACAGGAAAGTCTTACAAGCTGCAAATTAATACTATAGCCCGCCATGCCGGTTCCTACAACAACAAGCAATGTGTATATCCCTCCTTACTTAATCTCCGCTGTCAGGGTGGCAGAGAAATAGGAAAACAGAAGATTCTGTTCCAGGAGAGGTAGGCCCAGTATGCGGTTCAAGAAACGGCGAACATCACCCACATCCTTGCCTGGAGATAAGAAGCAGAAACCACTAGCAGTTACTAGTTACCAGTTACTTTTCACGAAGGCGGCATAAGTGAAAGAATAAAACAAATGAATTATACTTGTCCTGACAAGAGCGGGGTGGTTAATGATGAAGCCTAGGAAGTAATTTAGTGAGGAATAATTGCGAAAGCCCA
>BEGY01000018.1:4423-52662 GCA_002335675.1 Chlamydomonas eustigma
AGGTTGCGAAAGGTATCATGGTATAGTCTTGCAGCAGCTCCCTCCGAGATGTCAAATGTGAAGAAGCCCCAGAGTCAATAATCCAGACTTGATCCAGCACCTCACTTGTGATGGCTGAGAAACTTGATGCAGCAAAGGCAATGTTACCTTTCTCTAGTGTCTTTGGTCCTTTTTGACCAAGCACTTCTTGCTGATACTTCCAGCAGTTTTTCTTGATGTGTCCTACCTTGTGACAGTAATGACACTCACGTGATTCCTTGTTGTCATGTCGCATTGATCGTTGTCTGGCATCTCTCTTGTAAACACGTTGATTTGCAGCCATAGCAGTTGCATCCTCCCTTTTACCACGAGCAAACCGTTGCTCAGCATTAAGTAGCTTGCTGGGCATGACCTTAAGAACTGTCATGTCTCCATCTGTAGCAAAGTCCACAATCATTTGGACCAGAGTTTCGTACTCTTTTGGCAATCCAGCCAAGATTGACTGGACCAGCTCAAGCTCCTTTACTTCAGCACCTGACGCCTGCAAGTCTGCTGACAGTTGTTGAGCTCTTCCAACATATCTTGCAATGTCCTCCTCTGGTAGCATGCGCAAGTTTGTCAATTTTATCCGAAGCTCTTGTTTCCGAGCAACTGAGCGTTGTACATACAGTTCCTTCAACGCTTCCCACGCCTCTCTGGCGGACGCAGCCCTCTTCACAGTGAAGAGCAAGTGATCCTTCACGTATTGGCCGATCAAAGCTTTTGCTTTCCTGTCCTTTTCAGCATTTTCCTCTGTTATTCGTTCAGCAGTGATGACATCCCATAAACCTTTTCTGTCCAGAGCGAATTCCATACGAGTAGACCAGATAGGCCAGTTGTCATCCAAGGGTTCGAGTTCAATTGAAGAGAGTTTCGTCATAATTACAATCTTCTCGCAGAGGTTAGCGTTAGAGGCCCATAACCTGTTGTAGTTTCAGAGTGAAAGCAATTCGCCAATACTTTTTCTTGAGGATGTTACAATAAAGAAAGTTTCGACTTATATAGTCAGTGGAACGTTCTAGAAAACCCTAACCCTGAGAAACTTCTGGAAAGGTTCAACTTCTAGAATGTTCCAGTACTTCTAGAATGTTCCAGTACTTCTAGAATGTTCTAGGCTGACCGAAGGCTACTCTTCAACAGGCTACAAGTCTACTTGCTGTAGAGGAACCTGACACGATAACTGAGGCAATGGACAGTCCACAGGCAGAAGAATGGAGACTTGCCATGACTGAGGAAATGGCATCTTTGATGAAGAATGGCACGTGGAAGTTAGTTGACTGTCCACTCGGTGTCACACCAGTTCCTGTCAAGTGGGTCTTTAAGGTCAAAAGAGACTCATCAGGGAATATTGAGAGATTCAAGGCGCGGCTTGTGGCTAAAGGATTCAAACAACGTGAAGGGATTGACTATAATGAGGTCTACGCACCAGTCAGCAAGCACACTACCTTGCGCGCACTTCTTTCTATGGTTGCTACAGAAGATCTAGAGCTGCAACAACTAGATGTCAAGACAGCTTTTCTCAACGGAGTGCTGGAGGAGGAGATCTATATGGTTAATATGGTAATATGGTCCAGCCCCCCGGTTTTGAAGAAGGAGGAAAGAATGTTGTTTGTAAAGTGGAGAAAGCACTCTACGGCCTAAAACAGGCACCAAGAGCTTGGCATACCAAACTCAGGAAGGAGCTAGAGTTGCTGGGCTTTACGGCTTCAGAAGCAGATGCTGGTCTCTTTATTCGGTATGGAAAACAGAGAAGTGACAATGTTTACTTGCTTGTCTATGTGGATGACTACCTTTTGATCACAATTAAGGATAACAAGTCCTCTTTGCTGAATCTCAAGAGTCAATTGGCTTTATTGGCTTCAATCTTTGACATTCATGATATGGGAGAAGCTAAATTCTTCCTTGGAAAGGAGATTGAAAGAAATCGTGAGAAAAGGACACTTGTACTCAGCCAGCGGCGCTTTACTGAAGAGCTTCTCAACAAGTACAGCATGATTGAGTCTGAAGGAAAGTCAGTTCCTATGAGCACGGCTTTGAAGTTGCAACAAGACGGTGAGGCACTTGATACTGAGCACTACAGATATTCAGAGATTATTGGGAGCTTGCTCTACCTTTCTGTCTGCACAAGGCCAGACATTGCATATGCCGTGGGAGCACTTGCAAGATACACACAGCATCCCACAAAGCAACTTTTTTTGCGCATGCCCAGCGATTTGGCATACTACTCGCCCACCGAAATGTCATTGACACTTACTTTTTCGGATTTGCGTTAATAATGTCGCATATGGCTGCGTCCGAATTTTTATGCAACATGAATGTCGAGCAGGACAGTATGAGCCGAGATTGCATTTGTAGAGTTGACATCATATCAACTCTACATTTGTGGAGTGATATTGAGCTAAATGTGCAATGCATTGTGAGACAAAGTATGATGATACTCAATGATTCTAGGAAATTAGCTTGAAGGAACTCTGCAACATTCGTGCGCATGACTTGTTTCATGTCACAAATAACGGGGTAATGTTGTTGGGATGAAGTCTTCAAAGCTGGCATGAGATCACACCAGGCAGCATTCCTCCTCTCCATTTTTTCAGACCAAGGAGTTTCACTTGCATGAACATTTCTTGTTGAGGTCTGCCCTGCCTCCTCTGATAGCTGTAGATCTGAACCATTATCTGATAGATCAGTGCGCTTGTGAGGTCTAGGAGGCAGCTGTCCTGGACATTTAGAACGTTGTTTTTTGACAGAGGATCTGGCCAGTCTGAAGGACCATGCGAGAGTGATTGGTCTCTGTATCGACGTTGCATAAGCTCACAAAGATACTAATTGACACGATTCAAATGAATATTGCGATAGTACTTAGCTTCTGGAACCTCGTGATTACTGTCCCCCTTTTCTGAGGAACGCATAGCCTCTATGTACGGTACCGGGAGACTTCGTTGCACACTCTGACGTTCTTACTTAGGTTTTCGCCCTCAGAGAACGAGAGAGATGAAGTATCGATTGAAATTTCATACATAACACACTGCATGTTTTCGTAATACTTTAATCCAATGGAGATTTGTTCTAATCCATCTTCTTCTGAAGGTATTTAATCACTGCACATGCAATCACTTCGAATGCCGATGCATATTGAAACTCATACAGACTGCCGCTCCATTCGGGGGAATATTCAAAAATTGTATGCTGAGCTTAAAACTGAGAGCTCTCGTCTTCAAATGAAATCGGCGCCTCCAATCATATCAAGTAATCTGGTAAGTCTCGCACGTTGCAAGGGTAGAATCAGTACGATACGCTTATAATCTCTCAATTCAAATGACATAATGTCGTAATTTGTAACTGACCTGCAATTGGATTGCTTGCTTGATTTACCGAGATGCTTACTCCTCTGACACTATGTCGACTCCTTCTCATGCATTTCAAAAATGCGCAGCATGACATTCATTCTTATCTGGAAGAGAGAGCTAGGGGTTCAGGCAGCTTTGTCCCTATTCCTAGAACAGCATACACTCTTTCCTCTTCTACTGTTGCTGGAAGAGGATCACTTGAGGTTGAGGTTGCTGAAGCAGGTATACGGAGTAAGCACAGTGTCAATTGTGATACAAAGCAAATGTAGTGGAGAGGTTTTCAAACTTGCTAATAATAAAAGGGATGATAATTGGCTTGCAGCTCACATTCCTATGTCATCCTCTTTTCCGTTGTAGGACCGGTGCTGATAATGCAGAGGAAAACTGTTGCAGTGCGCGGAATACATTCTGCAATCATGTCAGGGTCCCAGAGGGCCTCTGTCAGCGCTTCAGTTCTACCTTCATGCTCTGCAGTAAGAACATTTTGGATGAGCATTGAATTGCCTGTCTCGAGTAGATTGTTGTCCTGGACGTATGTATGGTTTAGAAAATCTACCATTGTTTTGCAGCCTCCAAGCTTTGTGTCGTGGTCTTACCTTAAACACAATGAGCTGGCTCCAGACCAAGGCAAACGCATGTTTTACACGGACCCAGACACTGGCGAAACAATTCCAGATAGTGATGATGACTGTCAAGACGTAAGAACCCGTCTTGCACTATTTTTAAGGTTGCATGAAGCAATCAAGGTTGTTGTCTTGATGGCCTGGATATATTGCCTGTAGAATATGCCCTGGGAAGGGCAAAGAGGTCCTGCAATCGACTATGCTATGAAAGGTGTGGTCAGGGAATTTGGATCAAACGATACTGTCATTTCCACCTTAGCCCACGAACTTGGTATCAAGCCTCAAGCTGTTGCAACACGCCTCAATGCTGTTGTTGAAAGCCAAACTGAGGATGGCATGAGGGAGAATCAAGAGTAGGTCAAAATACAATTTGAGTTCTTGTCATCTTGGGTAATCTGAAGCACTTCCACCATGCATAAGCTCTGTATGTCTTCTTTCATAATACCAACAATCAATCGATCAATGATTATGTGTATTTGACAAATTGTTCAAGTTGCTACATGATGAAAGCTTCACCAGCGCATGTGGCCATATATTTTTACCCCACAGGGTTGACGAGGTGTTGGACTCTTTTTTTGGAGTCTTTTGCAGACGCTGCCGAATTTTCTGCTGCAGACTTCATCATGGTAGGACCATATTCAGATATGTTGTACATGTACAGTACAGAAGTACATGTACAGAACAGAAGTCTCCCATAGTCTTACCCCTTTTGATGCGTGCTTGTTTAAGTTTCTTTCTTCTGTGCCACTGTTCTGGACAGGAGGGAATCACATACGCCCCCATGAGAAGCGTGGCCTGGCCTCGTTGAATCTTGAGCCTTGCAGCTCTAACTGTTGGATCGAAGATCCAGACTCATTTCAGCTCATCAAAGCTGCCAAGGAGCAACAGCTGGATGCAGTTGATGAGGATGTGGCTGCTACACCAGGTCCTAGCAGAAAAGCAGTAGAGGAACCTGAGATTGTCCTAAACAGTAAGCCTGCTTTAAAACAGGAATACTTCCTTGAAGCTGCTGCTAAATGTAAGGAGGGCCCACATAACTCTAGAGTAGGATCTGCAATTGCTGAATCCTCTTACCCCAGGATTTATAAGTACACTGCAGAAGGCTGCGATGCATAAATCCTGCTTATAATGCATGTTGTTGCCTTAAATATCATCATCATCTGTGAGCGGCGAACTCCCTATCTATTTGCAATAACTTCTTTCATTCTCCAGCAAGGCCCTGATGTTTCTTTGTCATTTCACTTGTTGGGTAAGGAATAGAAGTGGAGCCTGTCTTTAGTCCTTGGAGCAAGTGGGAGGAAAGTCTCCTTGCAAGAGCTCAGCTTGTGTGTGGACTGGACTGTTGTGCCATCTCGCGCATGCTTGGAAGCCGAAGCTGTAAAGATGTAGCTTATAAACTAGTGGAATTGGGGGCTAAAGGGCAAACCATAGGATGGGCAAAGGGTGCAGATGCTCAAGGAGGAGGTGCAAATAAACCTCAAAAGAAGGTTCGTGTTGTGTCATGAAGACTGGTCCTGAAATGATGGCAGTACTACTCAACATCTGACCATGAAAACATAATGGATTTATTGAGGTGTTGTCTTCCTCCTCTCTGCTGGAGAAGGCTCGAAAAGCATTTTTTTCTTCTGGGAAGAGAAGTGGGATTTTCAAGAAACGGATGAATCATCAAGAGAATGGGCTTTGGTCAGAGTACATTCCATGCAACTGTGTGGGCTCTTGTGATGGCGATAATTGCTCATGCCACAGGTGTGATCCATTATCCTTCGCGTAAAGACTAATGAGTGATACAGAATCACTAGATCTGGAAAAATAGCTTCATGTATGCTCCTTTTCTTGCATTTTAGTTTTTTTGAAATAATTCACAGTCTTGTTTTGCTTTTGGTTCATTCTGTAACTGAATGTCCTCTCTGGTGCAGGGTGAGGAATTTCTGCGAAAAGTTCTGTGGCTGTGCACCTAACTGCACGAACAGGTATGTAGGAGTATCTCAAAATTGAGATATGACTCTCTGATAAGATGCAACCTTGAAATTATGTGCTCCACAGATTCCGTGGGTGCACTTGCAAAGGACAGTGCCGCACCAGGCAGTGTCCATGCTTAGCTGCTGGGAGAGAATGTGACCCGGATCTCTGCAAAAGTTGTTGTTCGACATGTGAGGGGACTGCAGTCCCCGGAACTGAGTGCCTAAACATGAAGCTCAGGATGCGACAACATGTCAGAGTCATGATGGGCAAATCTACTGTCCAAGGTATGATTTCCAGCTACCTTCCATGAGGCTTCGCATTTCATGTTGCAAGGCCTCACACAATTCTTTTTTTTTGTCATAAGGTTGGGGAGCCTTTGTGCAAAGAGAATGCAAGGAGGACGATTTTCTTGGGGAGTACACAGGGGATCTAATTTCTCAGGTAATTTAGTAATCCTTTAAATGTTGGCTGAGGCTCACAGCAAGATAAAAGTCCTGGAAACTAATGCTTCTTGAACAGGAAGAAGCAGATCGCCGAGGCCGCATCTACGACAAGATAAACAATTCCTATCTCTTCAACTTGAATGAACAACGGGTGCTAGATGCAAGACACAGGTGCGCTTACACTCACAATGGGCTTACGCATTGCCTTGCCCATGTAACCTGTGCTTATATTACAGGGGAAACAAGTTTCGCTTTGCAAATCATAGCCCCAAACCGAACAGTAAGGTAAAGCAACAAGCACATATCTGCAGCACAGTGTGTCAATATTTCCTCCTAAATTGACATATTCAACTGCCCCATGCTTGAAGGTTCGCTTAACAATGGTTGATGGAGACTGGAGGGTGGCTGTATATGCCAATCGCAATATTCGTCCTCATGAAGAACTGTTCTATGACTACAGGTATGTGCCCCTGGAATGCAGTAAGGAGATCATACTTGTGATAGCTAAATTCTCCAGAATGTCAATGTGAAGTGTCCACAAACTTATTTCGTATGAATTTTCAGGTATGATCAAGACGTGAAACCAGATTGGGCACAAGAAAAATAATTCTTTATTAACCTCGGAATGCAGTACAACCTCAAGTCTCCTTTCCGCAGTACCATTCCATTTTATGTTGTTGTATTTGCTATGTATTGCCTAAGTAAATATTCTTCAATTTGTTTATCAATTGGCCAATGTTATTATCCAGGAATCTGCATCCTCTTAGTTATATTATCTCAAGTCCCTCATTGCAACAACATAAACCCACAAGCAGCAGGCGAAGGAAACACCTCCGCGCTCCACATGTGCTGCCATGGAATACTTGACACGCTCATCAACAATCTTATGGATGCCCGTGTTTAAAACAGCCTCTGTGATAGCGTCTCCATACCTGCAAAAATAATTCCCAACTGTGGATGAACATGACTTCTAACATATCAGAGAGTAGAAGACATACCGATCGCTGAAAGGCAATGCCAAAATGTGTCCATTAATCAAGTCGGCCTTCGACTGCTTTATGATCTCCTCATTGTGCTTTTCCTGCAATGGAAAGTAGTGTAAACTATGATCAGTCAACAGTTACCATCATTCCCTACAGTACCTGCAGCTGGGAAATCAGCTTATGCCGCTCCCCTAATCTGGCAGGTGCCTCTCCGGGGGTGTCAGAAGGAGCCTCAGCCAGAATCAGGCTGGCACCTAAGCTAGCCATTGCAACCCTCTCAAGGGCAGAAGGGATTTGCATCAAAAGTTCCTTAAGAAGGCGGCTAATCTTATTGTCAGGCTTTGTCACGTATCCAGAACTGCCCCGAGCCTCTGCGCTTGATTTAAACAGACAGAATGAAACGAGGAGGGAAGATCTGAAAAACAGATTAATCCCTCCTGCACATCCCTATCACAGGAGTAATGTTCAATGCTGAGGTTAATCCCTTACTTTGGATGGCATCACGCGCGGACTCCTCCGCTTGCCGCCCCAGCTCCTCATAGAATTGATCTGACAGCTCCTCATATGCGGGTGACACCTAACATGAGAGCAAACAAATTGTAGACCACCACATACAGTATTTAAGCGTGGATCACACATTACACACAATTCACACACACCTGCAAAGTAGCCAACTCCCGTTGCGGTAAGTATCGACCAAAGAAAGGTTCAAATATCTTGGTGCTCCCTAGCTGCCATTCCATCTCCCATGGCTGGTGGCTCCATTGCTTGTTAGCCCACATGTTAGTGTGGTCATATATGGTCCCTACCTGAGCTCGTATGGAGAAATGTTCATACTTTTAAAACACTTAAACTGTCATCCAAGATCATCTATCAGCGATGAATCAGCAGGGACTGGTAGCAACATCTAGACCATCTAAAATGTAGCTTCGCTTAAACACCATATCAGAAACACGTTGCAACGTTTATTGTGGTTCCACTCTCAACCCATGGTCATGCTGCAAATGGTAGAGAAAGATAGTGGCTTCGAGGGCGAAGTAACCAAAGGCCTAGCAGAGGTTGCGAGCACCTGTCTCATTTCACACGTAGGGTCTTTGACAGAGGAGCAGACGCCCGTGAGTGGATTCCACAAGCGCAGTTTTGATTCATCAAAGTTCATGTTAGGGGGGGGGGCATCCGAGTTATTGGGATCAAACGAGGCCTGGCCTGTGGTCAACACAAACGCAGACCGCCCTCCTAAAAGAGATGCTCCAAGCACTATCAAGGCCTGGACAAAGGAAAATGAGAAATCAGGTGTGTCAATCATGAATAAATGAACAGAATTCAAGTAAATAAAACATTATAGTATTCAATACTTTGAACATTATACAGCGCTTACTTGTTGTCCAATTTCAAGGAAGTATCCTGCCAACAAATGTGCATGTTCTTCACTATCGCCAGCTGTAAGGTACATAAATTCAGAAGTTGTGCACCAGATGTCTGATCGCCTCTTGGCCAAGCTTGAGTCTTCAACGTAGGGAATCAGTGACACAAATCTTGAAATCTTCAAAGAGAGAGAAAAGGGCGGAAATCAGTCTCAAAAGTCTCTAAAGCATTGAGACAATTGAAAACTACCAGCTGATGCCTTACTTTCAGCATAACCAACTCAGTGATGCTGATTTGAGGCAAATCTGCGGCTATTGCATCGGGATTTGAGGCCAGCTGTGCTATTGCAGGAGGTAGAGGTGTGGGGGATAGGAAGCGAGTGACCAAGATGGAGGTCCCATCAGAGTCTATGCCCATAGCCCTGATCACTCGTCGTTTGCACAAAGGCAAGGCTAGAACATTAGATTGCCACCTGGACAAACAAAATTGCAGTCATTCATGGATTTGACCTTATCAGCTCAAGGCCACAAGGTAGAGACTTTGTAAAACATGTATGGTACCTCTGAGCAAGGACAGCAATATCTTCTGCTTCCCCGTTGATACGCTCCTCCTCAATAAGGCTGGGAGGTACCACATGTGGCCGCAGGGCAAGGCTCAGATGGATACATGGTGGTCGATCAGAAGCCTGATGGTACCCCAAGATCACAGGGGGAGAGTCTAGTTTAAAAATACCCTCCAGGACCTGACCAAGGCAGTGAAGGAAAATTGTCTTCTGTTGGTCCATGTGCTTCAGAATCAGCATTGTCTGACAGTATGCTAGGCCATGATATATGGCTTTCAGATCCTCCTCACCTGCATCTGATAGACTGCAGACAGGGGCATGCGGATACAGCCCAAAAAGCGCCGCTCCCTCTCAGGAAACTTAACAGGGTCGCTGATCTCGTCGTCCCTGATATATGTATGAACAATGTGATTACAAAGGCTTTCTGAGATTGAATCATACCCTTGTGTGCCAGACAACATTCAGGCATCAAGTTTCAAGCCTCACCCTCTTCTTACAGCACGTAGGTCAGATGTGTGATTGTTTATGTATTCGTCAAACACATTGATTGTAATGAAATTGTTGGTCTCATTTATTGCAGCTGATGTTGCCTCCAAGCCAGGTCCAAACACTGGCAGGGAAAGCTGCTCATTAAAAACAGGGAAGTCGTCCAGTTGTGTGGATGCGGTTCGCCTCCGAATTACACGCTCCTCTTCCATTGTCCTACCACTCTCATCTTTCTTCAACATAGTAGTCCTGTATACAACCTCAACAAAACACTGAAGGCCCCTTGCCATCTGAGCTGCAGTGGATTCCGACGATTGAAGATCCCCATCCTCATCATTGCTACCTGCTTGATTGACAAGGTCGTAGAATATGCTCCAACTTGTCGCTCAAATGCATTGCATCTTTGTGAAGTGCTTTACAGGAACATGCAGTGAAGATGAACTTGGCTTTTTGCACCTACAATGTTATTGCACAAGACAAAAGATACTGTCTCGCACACCTAGGCCCTGTTGCGCTGGAGACCCATTTCTAGCTGGAAGGTTTGTACAGCGCTCTACGCTCACAAGTAGCTCCAGATCCTCTGGTACAAAAGGCAGGCCCTCATTCCTACCAATTTCCTATTCCCAGGACAGCAAGGTCATTGTTGCAGTGTTGGGGACAGCACGGTCATGGTTGCAGTGTTGTGGACAGCACGGTCATGGTTGCAGTGTTGGGGTCAGAAAGGTCATGGTTGCAGTGTTGGGAACAGAAAGGTCATGGTTGCAGTGTTGTGGACAGAAAGGTCATGGTTGCAGTGTTGTGGACAGCACGGTCAAGGTTGCAGTGTTGGGGACAGCAAAAAAACAACATTTTATAGCACTAGTGAACTTGAGGGGAAGTCGTCCTTAAGTCCCAGGTAAGCAGTCTTAGAGAGAGAGAAGTAATTACTTGATTCATTACTTATCAATGCCTCACCCTCTTCACTGGCTTCAGTGGTCTCCTCTCATCCCAGATGCTCCAGCTCCAGAACACCCAATTCAACTTCCACTCAGGGAGTGCCACATCTTTGATCACATCGTCAGTTGTGAATTTGCGCCGAGCCTACAAGAGTACATCCCTAGTTTAAATACACTTATCTTCTCATATCTTAACATCTTGAGAGTTATTGCCAGACGAGCCTTAAGTATCTGGCCTGCAGGTTGGTGTGGGATGGCGCTCACCTGCTTTCCACCTGCAAGTCTCACAGCAGCAGCATGTATCCGATTTGCAAAGTTTGTCAGCCTCTTCTCCCTATCTTCAATTGCTTTTGCAATGTTGGGACCTGAAGAACATTTAGACTCCATCCTCAACGGTTTGTAGTCTTCAAAAAAAGCACCGATTAAAATCATTTTCAGAGTGTAAGGCTGTTGGATCCCTAGGGCAAATATCCTGAAAGAAGGACTAGTGCTGGTAAGACATGAGAACATAATGTATGCTGCATAACACTATCTACCTGACTGCATTTGTACTGCCCGCTCCTGCCTTGCCATCAGAGCCTGGGAGACAGGCTGCCCCACTCCGCCAGGCGCCATCTCAAAGAGGTTCAGGGAGTCAAGGTACAAACTCTCCAAGCTTTCAGTGTCTCTCTCTGACAGAGTCACTGGCGCTCTCACAGAGCGCGTGGCTGTTGATTTTGCATAACAACATCAGCAGCAGCACCAGTAAGCCGTAGGATTGCAACCAATCAATGAGACACAGACACCTCAATAGGCACTAGTAATCAAGCATGTGATGACGAAAGTAAAAGGCATTATCCAGTGCTCCGCTCCACTGCTGGTACTGCTCAATATGATACATTTCATTTAGTCACGTCCCTTAGTAGCACATGTATTACCTCTAAGTACACATCGCTCAGGATCTCTGTACTGCCCACTCCCCCATCTTCTTGTTAGGAAGTTAAAGCGCTTACTGTGCATCCTCAGCTCTGATAGGGATACTGCTGGAGGTACATCCAGTCGAAACAGACCACCCTAAGGACAGCAGGATGTCATTCAGGTAACTCAGGAAGCTACGAGTACCCAAAGGCCTGCAAGTGCCCAGGATGAGCCAAATCGACCTCACTAGAATAGTCTATTGGTACGCCAAAAGTGCTGGTAAAATCTTGTCAGAGCTGGACTATTCATCTGACAGGATGATTCTCATGCCTCTGTGCTTTTAGAAGCTCCATCAGAGCAAGACTACCCATCTCACCAAGCTAGTCCCATTTTGAGCCTCTTGTGCTTTTAAGAGCTCCATTAGAGCAGCGTTTCGAGGATCATTCGGATCAATCTTGTTGCTGTTCAGCCAACTGAGCAGCTGAGCACGGGTTGCCTAAAAAGAGTGCTAGGACTCTTGAGATTCCACAAAGCAATACATCCCACATGTGCATGATAAAAGAACAATAATTCTATGTTAAATTCTCACAGAGTTGTCAGTTAAGTTGTGCACCTAGTGACACGGTAAGCAATGCCTACAACATGCTTACCTTGCTTACACCAACGCGCTCTGCAGCTTTCCTGAGGACACGGTCAACAGTCAGATGAGGCAGAGGAGGCATGAAGGAGCGCCCAGCCTCCACATCATCTGATGCAGCAGCCCTGTCTGCAAGGGGGTTGTTGTAAGACACCAGCTCTGACCGTGCCCCCAACACTGCCACCTCCACACCTGCTGCGACTGCTGCTTGTTCTGCGACCCAGCCGCATCGCACCACCATCACTCCAGTGGGGTAGACAAGGTTAGGAGGATTCGCAGCTCCTCCAGGCCCGGCAGCTGGTTTGATGGCTCCAACACCGGGTGAACTACAGGGAAGGCATGAATTACATTGAGATTAAGTCTTAATTAAGATTGCTTGCAGTCTCAGCTTTTGAAGGATACAAAACACTTACGTAATTTCCGAATGTGCAAAGGCTGATTCTTTTGAAGGCTTAGCACGAAAAGGAGTCTGGGAAGTAAACTGGTATGATTTTGCTTGGCTATCCACATGGGGTGAACCAGCAAGGCCTGGAATAGCGATGTACACCTGTCAGAAAATAACAGCATTGCTCGTGAACAAAGGAACGCATACTCTTAAATCAAGCACCTTTGTTTCTGAATACCAAAAGCAATTATAGCAAATAATATGTAATATTGTTATGAGGTCTTGAAGACTTTGCCACATAAATGGAGTCTGCTTGTCTCTACCTCAGATACGTATGTGTCCCTGATGGCTCCTTTTTCCCATATCTGAAGGGATACCATGTGGGGCCAGCGCACCACTTGCACGCTTCAAGTCACATCAGTAATGAGGCAAACTTAGCTTATCTATTAGACATTTACAAAGCCCTGCATCTGTCATGAACATTTAACTTGTCAGTATTGCCTATACCCCAAGATAATATCTTGGAAGATATGGGGAGTCGTAACTCATAGACCATATTGCATTGCCTTTACCTGAAGGTGTCCTTGAAAGTAATCACGTAATCATCATCCATAGTTGCCACCTCAGATGCACCGAGCAACTTCCCATTCACATATAACATTGCATAATATCGAGGATGTTTCACCGCTGCTTTGTTACGAGCCAAGTTTCCTTGAGAGTCTGAGCCCTCTTTCCTCTCAAGATCCGGCTTCACAGAGAGGATAGGGTTGAGGACAGGCACACGCAGCACACCAACCTGAGTGGGGTAGACACACAGCACTGAAACTTCACCAGTCACACCAGTTGCACTCCACAACAGTCACACCAGTTGCACTCTACAACACTCACACCAGTTGCACTCCACAACACTCACACCAGCCACAACTCATAATTCCTGGTTGATATTGCCTTCACACGACACTCCCTTCTAGCACTAAGTGGTTACTGTCAATCAAACTCACTTCCCCAGCTGAAAGCCTCTCCATTGCATGCTGACGGGCTTGCTGTTGCTCTAACTGAGACCGGGCAACGCGCTTTGGAGCCAGGCCCAGCAGCATCAATTCCGATCTAAGGAGTGCGATGTTGGCATCGCCTTCAGCATGAGGACCCATCTGAAAAAGCAGGCAAAAGAACCAATAATAACCTAATAATTACTTAGCCTGCCCCCTTTTTGAATCCTGATGAGTAGTCATGCCTCACTGCCTTATACGTCCCGCAATCATCAGGCATGTTATTCATAAGAGTAAAGTGAATGCATTGGTTGAACCCCGGGCATAGGTTGAAGCCTGGTTGAATTCCCCCTACAATTACATGACTCATTCTTGACACACCTCCAATACTTCCAACCTCTTCTTCAGCGCATCCACTTGTGACTTGTGCGCACTGCACATGGTTTCGAGACGCCTGGGCCGGAACAGCCCGAGGCCGCCTGTTACCGGATTCAGGTCCCAATGCGGGACAGGGAAGGAGAAAGGTGCAGGCGGCAATCCCACAATGAGCTCCTCCTCTGCCATCAGCAGCTCCAGATCGAGGCGGTCTCTGGACACTCCAATGCCCTTCATCCATAAGAAATGTCATTAATCAGTTATTGACAGCCATAATATGATTTATGAATGCTCACACTGGGCACATGTTCATCACAGCTGTAGCTAAAAACTCCACTTTCAGAAAACGGCAACTTGTTACCGGCCTGAGCTACATTGATCATGCCAAGATTGGTTTTTTTGCTGGAAGAGGAAAATCAAGTTCTCATGGACAACAGTATTGACCACAGCACTTGACATAGACACGTATCATGGACTACAGTATTGACCACAGCACTTGACATAGACACGTATCATGGACTACAGTATTGACCACAGCACTTGACATAGACACGTATCATGGACTACAGTATTGACCACAGCACTTGACATAGACACGTATCATGGACAACAGCACTTATCATGGACCACAGCACTTATCATGGACCACAGCATGGACAACAGCACTTATCATGGACAACAGCATGGACAACAGCACTTATCATGGACCACAGCATGGACCACAGCACTTATCATGGACCACAGCATGGACAACAGCACTTACCATGGACCACAGCATCTCCTCAGGAGGTTTCTGTAGTACAGTCAACTGAACATTTGTTCCCCAGTAACCTTGAGCCTCTCGTAACTGCATGATCTCTCCATACAGGAGCTGCATGGCGTTGGCAGCACGCCACATGAGCACTTCCTCTTCCTCCTTCAGCTGGCGTGTCTCTGCAACCTGCCCTCAGAGATGATAAGATATTTGCCCCTTTGTTGAAAATATGGAACAGGTTATTGCTGTAGACGAGCTTACCTACAGATTCAATAACAATTGCTTACAGTAGTCACATAATATACCTCTTTTTCAATCTGCTGAGTGTGATTGTATAGTGCCAATAGCTCTGCATCCTCTGCAGCATCGTTGGAGCTGGCATCAAACAGCTTCTCCCTACTCAATAAAAACAGTAAATCTCTGTTAATATCAGAAGATATGACTGACTGACCAGCCGTATGTGTACTCTTACTTCACAGACAACTTGTTAGTGATGGAGTTTCAACGCTTATCAGGACTTAACTAAACCCTAAACCCTACATTCTAAATTCTACTGGCCCACCGTGATCCAAGCAAGGCTTCCTCGAGAGCTGCCAATTTGTTTGCAAAGTATGAGACCAGCCCCACACTCTCTCGCCTCTTGAATTCACGAAACGCTGCTAGAAGTCTTGCTGCCTGAAGATGAGTTGAGAACATAAGCAAAGTGCACTGACAGAACTTTTACTTGACAGTTACTTCAATCAAGGCAGTTCTCCTCAGCTATCAGACATCAACAGATATTTGCGAAGAGTTCATCGTGTAGAGCCCCTTGCACAGACCCCCTTTTAAGGACGCAGAAGCATGCATGTATCAAGACTCTTACAAGTAAGTCCTCTTTAGCCATCCCTGGGTGCAAATGAAACTCCAGACGGCTCAGCTCGATGTCCAGGCGATATGTCTGGCTTCCCTCTCCACTCTGCTCTCCAGCATTCTCTACAATGGGCAAGCGCCTGTAAGTGGAAGTGTTTTCCTTATCCTGGTCATATCTCCGCCAAGGCCTCTCTTTATAGGCCTACGTAGATGGGAGGGAGGAATGCAGCATGCTGCATAATCCTTCGAGAGAAGAAAGCTATGAAGCGACAAGTCTGTACTGCAGGGGTGAATTGGTCTTAAAAGATAGTAAAAGAAGGTTCACATGCAATTCTTCATACTTAATGTGTCAGACTCACTTTCAATGGTTGGGGCTCATAAATCATGAGTCCCGAGTCATCAAGCCATCTCAAAGGTGCTATATTGAGCGGTGGTTCCGGGGCCAATGGGACTTGTGTCAGTGAACCATTTGGCATCACCACAATCTGCATCAGTGGTTGAGGTGCTCCTCCAAGGAGATAGGTCCCAAGACCTGCTGGCTCCAACTGCGGTACCCCAGTTGTAGGCATGACATGAGGTTGACCAGGTTGAGAGCCTGCATCAGGCTGGTTAAGAGTTGAATTAATTTGAGGCTGCTGTTGGAGCTGCGACTCATCGACTTCAGGCGCCTCCGTCACAGTGGGCAAGTTTCCTTTGCAAGCACACGAGACAGGCAGAGCAGTTGCAAAAAATTGAACATTTAATCAAGAACAAAGAAACTTCAAACAAAACAATAGTCCTAAAGCGTGCGATATTTCTGTAGAAAACAAATCATGATCATGTATTCTTACGCCAGCATGCTGCACATGCACAGCAGATTGTTGTTTGCTATGTTCTGCATAGACAGAAGGCTTCAAGAGGATGTTTATGTAATTATCACACAGAAATATACAGCACTGCCTTACTCCCAGAACCCTCCTAACTATCTAGCATCTTACCAACGTCTAGGGAACCCTGCGTAGGCACTGCAGTTGTAGGCACTGCATCTGCCTTGAACAACAGCTGCTTGATTGGACTTTTCATTGGCCCCGTCAATCTGAAGCCGGCAGCGGAAGAGGTGGTCAGCTCTGCAACTGCAGCTCGGTCCAGCACTCCTTGAAGCACCAGGCGCTGCTCCATTTTGAATAGGGAGCAGCTTCCCAATGCATCTGCTCTGTCCACAAACAGTCCGAAGTTCTCTCTTGGAATGAAGTCTTTCTGCACATCCATATTTAAACAAGTGAGAGGTAACAGAGTAGTGAGGTAAAAGAGAGGTATCAGAGTACCTACTAAATTCAAAAAATTCAATTCAAAGATAACATTATGTTAAGATGGAAGTCCACCTTCAGAGCTTCCTGGCGGGCTGGTAAGGGTTTAGGTCCTAGAATCCCAGGGAACTTCATGAAAAGAGCCTCCTCCAGCACAGACAGGCTTGCATTGTCTGAGCAGAACTGCAAATGGCAAAATTTACAAAAATCTCAAGGACTCCAGTATATGAAAATGTACATGTCATGATCACTCAGCCAAATCATACGCTTACCTTAAAGCTGTCAAGGTATGAGAGCACCATTCCGTCTGCCCCCTCTTTCTCATCTTGTGTTTGTAACAAATTTGCTTCTAATGTGTCATTGGGGGCTGATGTTCCAGCCACAATTTCGTTGTCCGCTTGTTGCTGTGTAGGCTTTCCTGCTTTCATATCAAACAAAATCAAATTGTTAGTCACTTTTCTTCGACAGCTGACGTCAACACATCGCAGACAAGAAGCATTACCTTGACCAAACAATCTAGAAAAAATTCCAGGTCGTACAGTGTTTTTTGCTGCCAGGTCGTTTTCAGTACCTAAGGGCATTAAATGATGCTCATACGAAGACCCCACCCTGGAACAAGCTAATGTGAAGTCATTAAAATTACCATTGCTACTTCCATTGGCCATGGGAGGAATTTCTTCCCACTCAGACAGTAGAATTCATGTCGTAAGTATTGGACTTGCTGTCATGTGCTATGTAATGATCAAAACGTTCACGTGACTTCAACTTTTGCAATAATATCAAAATATTGTCCTTCCGCTGAAGTGTGGTTTTCCCCATGCGGCAGTAGCCAATGATGCGAACGTGAAGTGGATTTTTTGCATGCAAATTGCTCATTTTTGTCTATGCATTGAGTATTGATAATATGACTTCGCAGAGGCTCGCTCAGGTATATTGCTAGGTACTGCAACAGGATTTTTAGTGCAGATAGCTGTTTGCATAACATCTTTCATGATATACAGTCTATTTTCAACGCATTGAAATGTCAAAATGGAGTCGGCATGATAAAAGATCGGATCATCTTGCGCCCAGAAATACCTCTGGAAGGCATTTTTTCCTCGTATATCGGCTTTGGCACAAGGTAGCTTTTTTTGCACGTGAACTGTTTACTGCGCCCATGTTTGGGCCCTGCACCTGCAGTCTGATTGACACTTAAAATTTACTTTTTCAGGGGGATCACAGCACGTACAACCGTTTGCAGTCACTCACAGACGGTGAGAATATGTACTGTAGCATTTAAACATTGTCTTCATATTTTCTGGAGATCCTCTATTCCAAAAGCATTAGAATCCTTAAGCTAAGAAGATGGTTATCTTATTACACAGGTCACCTGTGCATTGGCAGTTCTCACTTATAGAGTTATATTATCCTTCCATTCTATGCATTCAGTCCACTTCAAGGAAATCTGCTGATGAGCCTCAGAGCTCCAAAAGCAACCAGACAGGGGAGAGTGGACAGTCTGGTCAATCACCCGGTAATGATAACAAAGCAGGGGGCAGTGCCCCAAGGGGAGAGAGAGATTCAAGAGCAGCTTTTGATGCTGGCAATGTGCTAAGAAGTTTTGCCAAGGAAGTCCACGAGACAATGATGCCTCTAGAAAATGTTCGATCTTACACCAAGAGATACACAGGCCCAGCTGCTGAAACCAGCGCTGGTCCGTACTCTGGTAGTACTGATATTGCAGTGGTTAAAAGAGAGGAGACGCCTTGGCAGAAAGCATGGTCAAGTGTGAACGAGAAGGTATGTCAAACTGCCCAAGTCATTCAAATTCCAAGGGTTTGAGAAGTATGCGTTCATGTCCTTGTCATGTCTGTGCAGTTAGGATCAGTTCCTTACCTGAACAAGTTGATGGGATTCAAGGTGGCTGACACAACAGCTTATCAAAAAGGACAGCAACTTGTGGAAGATCTTAAGGAGAAGTATGAGACCTCTGACCATCCTGTGATTCACAAGGTAGTCATGTACAAATCCTTCATGACTTCAAACATCACTGTCATAATAAAGAGAACAATAAGCTATGCATTGCACCCCTACTCTTCCTTCTGTCTCATTGTGGAATGCCATACTGATGCAGAATGGTGGTGGTAACAGTGCTTCAAACCAGCGCATGAAGTGCAGATTTGTGTTTAAGCTTCAGTGTTTGACTCTGATCATTCTAGGTCGAGGAGTACAAGGAAAGAATTTTTTCTGGCTCTGAGGCGAGCCGGGCCATGCAAGAAATACGTATTCGTGACCCCAGCTTTGATATGAACATTTTCCTTAGATCTATCAAGGTGAGTTACTGCATGCTCCTACTTTCCATTCATCACTTGCATGCCCTGTGTTCCTAACCATGAGATACTCTTCCTCCTTATCGCAGTTTGATGTGCCTGTTGTGACCAAGGCCTTCTTGAGTCATGATGTTGACAGCCTTAGGGATTACTGTGGCCCTGAAATGATGCAGAGGGCGGAAGGCATCCGAAAAGCATTTCAAGAACAGGTCAGATTCATTGTGCCTAATGTTCACTATTATGTCCCAAAATGTGAAACCCTTATATTAAGTGCTTAGAGTACTTTGAAAAAATCATTTCATATCATCTTGTAGGAGTTGAAGGAAGATCCGACAATTCTGTTTGTTGGTGATGTGGAGGCTGTAGAGGTAAGATTGGACTTAGCTCTGTTCTTTAGTGATCAGGAACTTGTTTGCTGTTTAAGAGGTAACTTATACGCTGAAGAAGAGGAGGATAATGAACGATTAGGGATCTCATCGCCTGTACTAGGTCGCATTGAAAAAAACCTTATTGAGTATCATACATGTGTGTTTACATGCTTTGACTAAGCAGGTTCGCCTAGTAGACAACGATCCTTTTGTCATCTGTCAGTTCCACTGTCAGCAGCTCAAATGCGTTCGTGATAAGTTTGGTAATGTTGTCGAGGGTAGCCCTGACAATATCCACAGAGTGTATTACTTTTGGGGATTGCAACAAGAGAAGCATGGAGTTGTGACTGCAGATGGCGTATTATTGCCACCTAGATGGGTCATAAAGGACATGTTGTGGCAGAGCATGTTGGCTTTGGTGTAGTACGTGTTGGTTTATGTTAAAATTCATCACACTGAGGGAAGAACATGAATTACAGCTGAAATCATGGTGTAAGAGGACATATAATGGGTGTGCCCTGCAGGCTGAACCATATATGTATTGCACACAGATAAAATAATTGAGAGTATGAACTTAGAGGCCTTGAATTTAACATAGTTGTAGAGTCCTGTCAACACAAAGCATGAGGGAAAAAAAGATTTACTGAAACGATTTGAGAGCATAGCTTGTTTATTGCCCCTCATCTTCTATAGCATTAATCGATGCCCTCCATCACCTTCAGGTAAAGCCCCCTCAACACCTACAGCAGGTAAAACCCTCTGTCAGGCAATACCCCCACCCATCACCTTCAGGCAAAACTACGGTACACTCAATATAGTCATAGTGCTCCCAGCTAGTCAGCAGAACTGCATACATGCTGTCTGTCTCGACACCATGTAAGACAAGACTAAATGGCTGTTCAGGGAAACTAACAGCAGCTACCCCAAGCACAGCTGATCCTGTAGAAAATGCTAGAAAGGCTGCTGAATTCAACTCAGGTGAGGAGTTCCAGGCCACTGTTATGTGTAGTGGGAGTATTATTATGAATACATCAGGAATCCTGGTTTCGATATTGAGCATGCATCCTGTTTTTAGAGTAGATGCAGATCTGATCGATTGGATAGGCTAAAACATAGATGCACACATGCCATGTCATGTTAAGAACCAAACAATGCTAAATAAGGAATAACAGCTGAAGGATAGAAGGTTTACAAGGCAGATAGATGTTGCAGATTTCTAAGAAACACATCCTTTTCACTTGAGTGTGCGCCTTCATCTTTTCCAGGCACTGAGCTTATGTAATAATGTATTTTTGATGGTCTATTGCACACATACTTCCTAATTATTATTTCTTTATTGGTGTAATCCTTATGACGTGACGATATCTGAAAACAATTCTACAGATAATATGTGATTAAACACTTAGTTCTTATAACACGTAGTACCGTCTACTAGTTAATTCGAGACGCTTGGTTTCGGTTCTGCAAGTTACGAAAAGAGGTCGCCTAGTTCAACGTTTATACTGATTTTTAAAAATGGGGAAAGCAGATTTCATGTCACCCAAAGCGGTGAGTCGAGAACTAGTTAACTTATGACAATGAGGCCCAGTTTGAATCGTCTGAAACTTACTATTCTGCGTACAGATTGGTAATCGCATCAAAGCTAAAGGCTTGCAGAAGCTGAGATGGTATTGTCAGTTGTGTCAGAAGCAATGTCGAGATGAGAACGGTTTCAAATGTCACCAGGTCTGCAGATTCTTGAACTTCCCTGCAACACTCGTATGGTTATTTGATATGCATTCAGTTCAACTTTACCTGTCTACTTCTGCATCCATGCATGTTTGCAAGCATGTTTCCTTGGAAGTTAATGTATTGTTGATATAGTGTCACATGCTCCATTTGTTTCTCCCATATGTAAGATGAGTGATAGCCATCGAAGGCAGATGGAGGTGTTTGGTCAAAATCCTGGCAAAGTGGTACATGAGTACTCTGCTGAATTTGAGAGAGACTTCATGGACCATCTCAAGCGAGCGTGAGTCTTGGACACTCAGCTGTTGGAAATGCGATACGTAACCAAAAGTACTAAACCAGCATTTGTAGTCTGTAACACTCAGCTCTTGAAAACATAGTTTATAACCGCGAAGACTGCCATAAAAGTTTGCAGGATTACTATGGTTTGCCAATGATCGTTTGCAGGCATCCTTTCAGCCGGGTGTCGGCAAAGGTTGTGTACAATGAATTCATTTCAGACAGACATCATGTTCACATGAACAGTACAAAGTGGCTCACGTTGACAAGCTTTGTTCAGTACCTGGGCCGAGAAGGTGAATAATTTAGTTCAAAGTTCCAGCCAAATGTCTGTACGTACTGCATCGCCTGTGTTGTCTACATGCACTCTAAATGTTATCTGACCTGATGTGCAAGGCAAGTGCAAGGTGGACGAGATGTTGTCTACATGCACTCTAAATGTTATCTGACCTGATGTGTAAGGCAAGTGCAAGGTGGACGAGATGTTGTCTACATGCACTCTAAATGTTATCTGACCTGATGTGTAAGGCAAGTGCAAGGTGGACGAGACACCCAAGGGCTGGTTTATCACACTTATTCAAAAAGATCCAATGGAGGTAAAAATGAGTGTGAATCTATGTTATACAAATGTGCACATAATACTCAAGATGTGATATATCATATATTATTGTAAGGGACACTCATGTTGCACTGCTGTAGTTTCAGGATGCAATTTATCGTTAAGAAATAAGATGCTTGCCTTTTGCTTGTTTGTACCAGGAACTGGGTGAAGAAAAACGCAACAAGCGACTTGCTGCAGAGAAAGAAGAGGAGGAAAGACATTTAGCAGCTTTAAAAGACCAGGTAAAAGGTTGTTGACTACCAGCATATCAATCACATCCCTCTAAAATATGACTGCAACCCATTGTTTGCTATGTCTATTAGTGTGCAACCAGATGTGAATGCTGTTCTGAATGCTTTATGCTTATTCAAGTTTAGGCTGCCCGAGCTAGAAAAGTTGTAAGGACAGAGGACAATAATGAGCAAGAGGACGAGGCTCATGAGTTGAGACGTGATGAGTCACAAGGGCCCTTAGTGTTGGGTATGTTGGCATCATCTTCTGGTGCAGAGAATGTAGAGAAGGCAGCTGCTGCTGGCGTGCAGGGCAGCGGAGCTTTGTTTGCACGGCATCGCCCCCCTCGGCCTTTACATGCAGCAGGATCAAATCCATTCAATGAGGATGATGATGAGGATGATGGTGCGTAATTTTGACATTGAAATTGCTGATGACATGTTTCTTTTCAGCAGCACTTGATAATCTCCCTCAAAATGGAATTAAAAAGTATGATATTGATCTATGCTGTATGATCATATTGATACTTTTGATCCTTACTATGATATTGATCCTTATTCCTTATACAATTTGAATCACCTCTCATTGTCCTCTAGGTGGGGTCTCAAGAGGTGGTGGTGCTCCTGCCAAAAGAAGTAAGTTGGATGAGTTGATGCAGAAGGAGATAGAGGCCAAGGCATCAAAATATTCAAAACTGGGGAAACCTGAACGGCTGGATAATTGGCTTCACTCTGGGATCGTGGTTAAAGTTATGAGCAAAGAGCTCAAGGAGCATGGGTACTACAAGCAGAAGGTTTGCTCAAACATATAAAGCGCTTTTATCTCATGCAGGAATGGCTGTCCTTTCATCTTCAAGTACTTTACAGAGACATGCCTCATGCCTCATGCCTGTTACTGAATATTTAGGGAAAAGTTTTGCGTATTATTGACAAGTATGTTGGGGAGATAGAGATGCTAGAATCTGGAGACATCATTCGCGTTGACCAAGCACAACTGGAGACAGTCATCCCGTCACCAGGAGGCACAGTCCTTGTGAGTGGATATCAGGACTGTTCTCCTTGATGTAGCCATATCAAAACTTGTGGATGTTATAGTTATATCACTGTATTAGGACAGTTTGGCATTTCATTCTTTTGTTCTGAACATGGATCAGGTTGTGAACGGAATTCATCGTGGCTGCCATGGCTCATTAGTGAGCATTGACACAACTCGCTTTCAAGCACTGATTGAGCTTGCAGATGAGAAAGGAAAAGAAGTTTGGCTGGAGTATGAGGACATCTGCAAAAAATCATGATGTGTTCTTGTACGTGAAGAAGGGTTACTAGGTACAAATATGATTGAAGTTGAGGTCTGTGATCTGTAATGTGCAGTATCTGTATTATACAGTCTTTCATGTTATCAGTTCCAAATTGATTTTGCACAACGAGTGAACATGTTGGATCTAAAATGTGACAAGTAATAGTTGAAAACGTGGCTGCGGGATACAAAACAGTTACAACAGAAACTACAATTCAACTTAACACCAAGAGTAGATTACTAGAGAAATTTGGTTGTTTTAGGATCTATAGATAGCCAAGCTCAGGAAACTGCGCTGGCTGACTCGGATGAGATTCAGGGCTAACCAGGAACTTTAGGTGTTAATAAGACAATCACCTAGTGCTAGGCATCTGGGGGATATCTCTGTGACGTGTCTGCTTGCTGTGGTGTAACCTGGGGTAAGGTATTTGGTAGTGCCACGCAACCTCGTATCGCTGTGCCAGCTCAGCCACCTGAACAAGCAGAGTCAGGAAGATTGCCAGGCTTACTATATAGTTATCTCATTTTGCTAAGGTGGATGCAACCTTTCTTGTGATGGTGTTGGTGTCAGCAAGACCCTTACTGCTCCTAAAGCCATAAGTAACTTCATCCCATATGTACTTCTTCTCCTCGTCTGGACCAGGCCAGGTTCTACTGGATCTTAGACATTTCCTGTACCACTGAAGGACTATATTCTTTGTAGTCTGAGCCATCCTGATGTTTCTTTACAATGGAACGAGGTGTCTCTTCAAAACCTGCAATCAAGGACGGTCATTACGTCCAAAAATTTAGAAATGTATTAGTAAGTTGCATTTCGAGAATAATGCAGCGATACAGGTACGACTTGTGAGTACGTTAGTATGAACTTGACTCGGAGAATGATGATGTAGAATTCTTTATGCCTTAACATCACTCTCAGCTTTGACTTGAGAAACGCTGTCACAGATGAGTGGATATTTTATCGAAAATGTCCGGCCAAATGCATTCCAAAGTGTTTCAAGCATCTACGTTATGCAGGAAGCCTAAACTAATATCTTATGAGAAAACTGGAATAAAAAGAGTTAATCTCATGCATTCTTGGGCAGCAATAGTCTCTCCATGGGCACCCCTCTGGACTGGGCAACCTCGTTCAAACTCTTCAGCTGTTGTAGAGCCTTGACAGTGGCGCGAGCGTTGTTAAGCAAGCTGCGGCATCCAATGCGCTTGGCCAACACGTTCTGTACTCCAGCCAATTCCAGAACTGACTTGATGGAACCTCCAGCAATCACTCCTGTACCATCAGAGGCAGGCACCAGCACGCAACGAGCAGCATGGTACTTAGCCTCACTCTTGTGTGGGATGGTATTTGCGCCCACCAGGGTGACCTGATCATAAGGAACCAGGGGCGTATAGAAGTTAGTCACTGATAAAAAGCCAGTCCAGCAGAAAAGGTGAACGTAGGGAAGTCCCTCCTTGTTCGAGTTAACTCTAGAAGCTCACCTTGACAATGTTCTTCTTGGCGTCCACCAGGGCACGCTTTGCTGCAACTGCAACATCACGTCCAGCCATGCATCCCACACCCACTAGGCCATTCTGATTACCCACAACGGCAGTACACCTGAATCCCATGATCTTGCCACCCTTGACAACCTATGTCAAACAAAGAACAGTATTGTGCTGCAAGTCCTGCTCTCCAGTTGAATGAGAACGGAGCGATAAGTATTGGAGAGTGTCCATGATTCAATCCATTGAAGCACATATAGTATTCAAAGGACACCAGGACATGAAGCAGAACCTACCTTGGTCACTCTGTTCAGCTCAATGATTCGCTCCACCCACTGCTCTCCATCCTCATCATCATCATACACAACAGCATTGTCAGCCTCATCATCTGCGAAGCCCTCAGCAAACTCCTCAGCATACTCCTTCTCCAAATCAGGGACTTCCTCCAGGTCCTCAGCAAACACATCAGCAGACAGCTCACCATCTGCCACCATCTGCTGGGCGCTGCTCTTCCTCTGCTCCTCAGCCTAATAAGATGTCAGACAGCACATAATTTTACTGTAATTACGTAAGCTGATTTTCCATGGATGTGAAGAAGCAACATGAGTAAGCAACATGCTGCTAAGTGCATTGCAGTGCCTCACTATGTACTGTCAATGCCTCTTCGCTACCTAAGCAAATGTTACCTGCAGGAAGTCATCAGCAGAGGAAATGTACTGATCCAGGATGGCCAGCTGCTCAGCATCTGGAAGGTCCATCTCTGTGAATTCCTCAATAAAAGCCAAGGCGCGCAGCTCAGCCTTGACGTCCTTGACCTCCTGATCAACTTCCTCCTCAACAGTGATCTTGAGCTCATCAGCCTGTCGTCAGAAATGAAGTCAGGTCTCAAATCACATGATGGTATATATCGAAATGATGTAAGGGTAACACACCTTCGTTTTTGCTTCAATGCCATGGATGGAGGATCAATCACAGCAGAAGGACTCATTTGAGCTCCTTACCTCGTCCAAGTCCAGATCTAGCTCGCCCATGGTCACTTCATCGTCAGCTGCAATGATGGATGCCACCTCAGCGTCATCCTCGACCTCGGCATCAGCGTCAATCTCCACAGCCTCTCCATCAGCCGAGAACATGGCCTTCACCTCATCCACAGTGAGCTCTGAGTCAGCAGCTGCAGACTCCTTCAAGGCAGCCAGGTAGCTGGTCAACGAGTCCTTGTCCACAGATGACTCGTCAGCCACCAACTGTAAACAGAGAGGGGACATATCCTTAAGTTTCTACATCCTCATGAAAAATAAGCTTACAACAGCGTGACTGATCAAGTCAGCACGACCATGTTGGTTTGGCATGCACTATGTACAACATGCAATGGTCCATGCTATGAAGGCCCATGTCACATATAAACCATGACAATTTTTATGTATTTTGCACATGCAAAATGCCATGCGCATGGTATCCCAGCCATGCACTTACTGCTGGGACAGGAAGAGCAATATCTTCCATTTCTGGCTCATCCAAATATTGTCCAGCAACTCCTTCAACACGAGCAATGTCCTCAGGGGTGAAGATATCACTCTCAGGGAGATCCTCAGTGCTAACATTGAAGTCCAGGGTCTTCAACTCATCCTCAGTGACCTCATCTCCGACAATCAGGTCGAGCAGATCTCTAGTCTGATCGTCAAGCTCTTCCATCTTGAGAGTATTGAAGGCAGACAATACTTCCCTGTCTGACGGTAGCTCAATCCTGGAACGACGAATTGTCGCCAGCTTTTTGCTTCCGAGCTCCTCACCAGCCTCTGGTGCGGCGTCTGCATCAGTCAGCCAGTCCCATACACCCTGGCTACCCACAATCTGAGCATCAGTCTCGCGATCATAGTCCGAACCGTACTCTTCCTCCAAAGCTGCCTCCATGACCATCTGGTCCTCCATAGCCTTGAACTTGTCCAACTGCTTCCCTTTTGAAAACTGGTCATCCTCTTCTTCTTCCTCCCCATCAGCTTTTCGGCCGCCGCGACGTTTCTTTGGAGCAGCCTCAGGGATACCAGCAGCAATATATTCGTCGGCGTCATAAGCTTCATTGTTATCAATGTCGTCAAAGAAAGAAGCATCTTCCTCTCCGTATTCATTGCCAACAAAGTCATCATTGTGAGCTGGAGCTGCTCCGCCCTCAAAGTAGAATCGGAGAGCTGCCTCAACGTCTGATGCTGCGTACTCATTGTTCTTCTTAGCATCATTCATGTTAAACTCGAATTCGTTCTCTGGTTCAGGAGACCCTGTTGGTGCCTCAGACTCAACTTCGGCTGCACGAACAATTTGAGAGCTCCTGACATCATGGAATTTGCTTACACGTTTGCAATGCCTTGTAAAGGGGACAATTCTGAGGCTGGAAACACAATTTGTGACTTTTCCAACATTGCGAGTCAGTGAACCACTGCTCGCCATGTTCTAATCACGTTTAGTCACAAATAACGATTGTGAAAGAGATAGCTGAGGACAATAGGTTAAGAGAATAGGATAGAAACCCTCAGGGTTTACAAGTACAATTAGCTACAGCGAGCCATACGTGTGATCAGTAGAACATGCTAATTGCAGTAGTAATTGCAAAAAGGATGAAGAGTACTCCGCTTATGATACTGATCTTTCTCTCACTAATGTACTTTGAGGCAATAGCACCACCCAAGACAGCTATGCCTGTAGCAATGGCATGGCCTGCAACTGCACCAGTTGCTACACCAACAGGATTCTGCGCAGCTCCCAAAGCTATTGTAGCAAGCATGGACCTGTGTAGATAAGAATGATTTGTATGCAATCTTCAGCATTTCCGACGGTTCAATCAACACAAAAGAGAATTTTTTTTTCTTTAAGACCTCACCTATCACCCCACTCAGCAATAAAAATGAGTGTGGCCACCTCAATAAAGGATTGAATGGGGGATGATCGCTTCAAACCACTAGATTCAGCCTGCAGAAAATATTCAACTTTCAGTCAGTGTCAAACACTAACAATCCAAAGTCATCCTGTTAATCAATGAAAAAACCCGGAGCAAGAGTATTCGTGTCATCTACCCAAAAATTATTCTGATGGAGAGAAGAAAATAATGTATGCCTCACTCAACTTAGTTGGAGTGAATAAAAGCTTACTGACTTGAACAATGAAACAAGAAACATTGCACACACCTTCTTAACAGCATCCTCAGCATCGGCCATCTCCTCATCTGCAGATCCTGTTTCTTCAGAGCGTAGGCCATCTCTCAATGTCCTCACCCCGAAGAACAAGAGAAGCGCAATGCCAGCTATTTCACCCACTGGCACTGAACTCTTCAATGCGTCAGGTACCTAGGGTAAGGCATCCAGCTCAAAACTTTTAGTTACCAGCAAATCTTCTGAGAAAAAGTACTGTGCATAATGTACCCTTCAGGCATTAGGATCAAGATTCAAATTGATACGCTGAAAATCATTTTATATTGCAGTGCTGTAGAAGGTAAAAAACAAAGATCATATCAAACACATTGATATTCTACTGGAAAATCAGAAGAGGCAGATCAACAAGCAATGTACGCTTGCTTGAAATACAGGTGATGCAAGTCGCATTCATATGCTCTAGCATCACAGAGAATGAGCCACGACTCCACAAGAAAGATATGGGTGAGCAAAAATAATATCCAGCAGTTTCTTGTTCTACCTATGCGGCATTTATCCTTATCACTAAATGAGGTGAAAATAGCAGCCACTGGGCTCTGGGAGCCTATTTGAAGTGCACATACAAAAAGACTCTCGTTGTAGACAGTTGAAAGACACTTACTAAACATCTATGGACTCTCTTCTCAAGGATCCATAAAATACAGAGCATGAGTGTACAGGAGTTGATATTGTTTACATGTGAACTTACTCGTGAAAATATTGCGCCAATCCCAACAGAGATCACTGTCATGATTGCTAAAGAGGTCACAGATCCAAAGAATGAGATCCATTTGCCAACTTTCATGGCTAGCAGTGCCGCAATGAAAAATGTTTTGTCCCCAATTTCACTGAGAAAAATTAATGAGAAGGCTGCCAGAAATCCGCTCTTTCCCAAAGGACCGTTGATAAGTGTTTCCTGAGGACAAAATCCACCCCATGTCAGCAAAAAACACCAGGTAGGGGATATCATGGTCACGTCACTATCCTGATTAATTTGTTCATATCAAGAAGGTTGTAACATGCCCTGCCGAACACACAGGAACTTAATTTTTACTCAGCACATGTTGATAAAATTAGGTACACACAAAATTGATCTTCAAGTCCTACGCTCAATGCTTGCATGATAGAATGCTCATGCAGATCACCCACAGGATAAATCTGAGAGACATGGTGCTGACTCACCCACAAAGATTGACCATATGGGGTCATGATTCCGTATATCATGGCTACAGCAACAGCTGCAAGTGCTACCAACCAAAACCAAGTCGAATTATTCCTGCAATATGAACAGTATGTATGAAAAGAGGTACATGGGAAACAGAGAACATTTACTACGCACTGGTTTTGAGGTTCCTCGTTTTGCGAAGAAACAGACGGAGTCGCTGAGAATGCTACTGTTCTACCCCGTAGAGCAAAGTCCTTGTACCCTTGATTTCGATTTGTCGAAAAATCTTTCTGAAAAGAACTGGCAGTTAAAGCAGATAAGATATGCGGCCGATGGAGCTTCCTACAGGACAGATGAGTCACACAAGGCTTTGCTGGCCCCACATTTGCCCAGCAAGATTTAGTCAATTCTTGCATGGGCTGTGGCAAAAAGATTTGTTTGCGAACTTAGACGTTTTCACACAATTGGCATGCCTCACTGAACTCGGTTTTATGCTTCAATTAACTTTCTAGATGGCTCATTATTAATGGTGATAATTTGTTTTTGAACTGTCTCCAAGTACTGGACTCTGTTGAATGTCTCAAGGTTTCAGTACAGAAAGAAAAGAAGGTTCGATACATTGAGCTTATCTTAGCATGAAATAAAGTGTATGAATCATTTTAAAAGCTCTGCATTAGGTTCTTGTTCTCCGGTTACCATATGGGGTGTTGGTAACAATGCTGCAGTATATTTCACACAATTTCAGACATTGACTTTCAAAATATGTTATAAAAGCCCTGAAAATCTCCTCAGCATACCTGGGCAATAGCTTTGTAATTGAGATGATACCTACAGCCTACCTACCTGCCTCAAAGGGGCCGTAACCAACCTCTTCCTTATCTTGTAACTTCGCCTGGTAATGAGGGCTCATCATTCTGAATGCTGGCTGAGTTGCGATACACAGAAGCTAGTAGGGCAGAAAACAGAAAGTAGCTCTGGCTCACATGTGAAAAGTGAAAAATAAGTTGTTGGTACTTTCGGAGCTATATGTCTCAGAAGAAAACGGCACACTGAGAAAAGGCTTTGTCATGTGAACTAATTGAATAGAAACATGCTTCTAATGCAGCAATTTTTATCCATCTGTCATCTAAGTTTTGAAAAAGAAGTACCGTAAACCGGTCTTAGGTACCTACAAATTGCTGCATCAGTAAAGGTGTATAAAGCTCTCCTAAATCGAAACAGTCTTGCTTCCTACCTAGCATAATATTAGTAATGTAGCATCAGGACTTACAGTACGCTATAATATTGAGTGAGAAAGGAGATATAATAACTCACAATCACAATGGCAGAACACAAAGGACTCACTACATACAGAATCCCAACGGGAATTAAACCCGAATCTCCAGAGCGACAACAATCTCCTTCAACACCAGTGGGACTAGGAGTTGACACAATTATTGAGCGTAAATCAAGCACACAAGACAAACCTAAACTCCCACGGCTAACTAAGTTCACACTTTCATACCAACATGTTACATCTCTCCCCCCCTAGGTCCAAGTCAAGTGAAGGCTGAGGTTGACTTGAGACCGATAGCAGCAGATCCAAAGGGACAATGAAGATTGTACCTGTTCAGCTGCGAGAGGGCTTGGAGGAATGCAAAAATTCTTACATTTTTTCAGAAGGAATGGATGCAGCAGTAACCCATGAGTTATGAACTTCAGAAAAATTATGCCATTTAACCAAGAACTCTGTCTTAGATCTACCTTTCATTCTAGATGAGATGATTTTTTCAACAGAGTAGACAGGACTATTATCAACATCTAGGGACAATGCTTGTTCAGGAATGTCCATGAAGGATTATACAGGACCATGATACAATTTAAGAAGGGATACATGAAACACAGGGTGAATGGACCAGTCACTAGGCAATTGAAGACGTGCAGCATTTTCACCAATCATATCAGAAATCAAGAAGGGACCAATGAACTTAGGAAACAACTTACGAACACCTTTACCATGGAGTCTAAAATTCTTGGTGTTGAGCAGCACATAATTTCCAGCTGCTAAAGTGTGAGGTCTGCGACGTGCATCTGCATAAAATTTCTGTCTGTCCTGCGCTCCTTGCAGCAGGTGTTTGACACAATTCATACTCCACTGCATCTGTTCATTATGTACAGTCTGGATGCTGGGGACCTCATAAGGAACATGATGTGCAGACTTATATGCAATTCAAGTAAAAAGGAGAATAACCTGTAGAGTATGCAGAGGCATGTTGTGCATTATTGATAGAGAACTGAACACATGCGAGCATGCGAGACCAGTCAGACAACTTACGGTCTGAGAGAAAGTTTCTCAGTACCTCTTCAACAACACGGTTAGTGCGTTGAGTCTGACCATCTGTCTCAAGATGATAAGTAGTAGACATAAGCTGTTTGACGCCCAGATCATAGCAGAAGCGTTTCCAGTATGGACTAGTGAACCTAGGGTCCATGTCACTAATGAGATGCTTTGGAACACCATGGTGTGCTATGATGTGGTAAGTAAAGATCTTGGCAGTGTGCTCAGCAGTAATGGTAGTAGAACATGGAATTAACTGGACAAATTTAGACAATTTATCAACACAGACGAGAATAGCATCATAATGCAGAGCAGATTTAGGGAGACCTGTGATGAAGTCAAGGGACACACTGATGATCCCATCTATGATCAGGAATAGGCAGGGGCTGCAAAAGACATGTAGGACTTAAATTGGAGCTCTTATTGACCAGGCACTTAGGATAGGAAGCAACATATTGTCGTTCGACATCGGAGCGCATGGCAGGCCACCAGAAGAGTCGTTGCAGGAGCTCAAGAGTTTTGGAGACACCAAAATGACTAGCAAATTTGTCATCATAGCTAGCAGAAATCACTTTTGAAATGACAGACTGAGGAATCACAATTTTATCAGAAGCAGTATACCAGACATGTTTTTGCATTTTTGAATTATAGCGATTCAGGAACTATTCATCAGTAAATCTAGAATCAGCAGAGTATGCAGCAACAATAAGATCCATGAGAGAAGGAGACAAGGCAGCTAAGACAACAATAGAAGCAGATTTTACCAGAGTACCATGCAGTCTTGACAGACCATCAGCTGGATTGTCCACACCAGGAGTGTGTTTCCAGGTCATCTAGAACCTAGACAGAAATTCTGTCCAACGTGCTTGGCGACCAGACCAACGAACATACTTAGGAAAATAAGTCAGTGGATTATGATCATTTATGATAGTAAGAGATTGGTTTCAGTAAGAAGGTAGCAGCGCCATTCTTTCGAGGCTTTTACAACACCTAGCATTTCCTGCTCAATGGTGGTGTAGTTCTGTTCAGAAGGACAGAATTTAGAAGAGAAGTATGCAATAGGATTGCCATTCTGTGTGAGGACAGCACCACATCTAGTCAGACTAGCATCAGTGATGAGTTCATATGGCAAATCAGGATTAGGATAAGCCAGAACAGGAGGATTAGACAGAGCTTGTTTCAGCTGAGAGAAAGCATTCTGATACACAGAATCAAAGGACCAAGGCACAGTATTTTTAGTAAGATGATACAGGGGAGCAGCGATACGACTAAACTGAGGAACATGTTTTCTGAAGTAGTTGCAAAGACCAAGGAACTGCAAAAGCTCCTTGCGATGTTTGGGGTTCTGCCATTCCTTTACAGCCTTGAGCTTCTGTGGATCAGCTTGAACACCTCGAGCTGACAGAATGTGCCCTAAAAACTTAATTTCAGGCTGAAAGAAGTGGCATTTACGCAGTTTAACAAGCAATTTAGCATCATGGAGCAATTTTAGAGTCATCTCTACATGCTTCACATGCTCTTCAGGAGTCTTGCTAAGAATAGCAATGTCATCTAAGTAAACCACAAAGCATCGATTAGGACCATTCATGAGTGGAGACAAAATATCATATATGGCAAGCGAGAATACACCAGGAGCATTAGTAAGACCTTAACTCAGTACCTTCCATTCAAAATGTCCCTGAGGAGTGGAGAAGGCGGAGGCCTGTTGGTCTTCTGGCTGTAACTGAAACTGGTTGTAGGCAGAGACTAGATCAAGATTGCTGAAAAAAGAAGCACTTCGAAATTGATCAATGATGTCATCAATTCTAGGGATAGGGTGCCGATTTTTAATGGTGACTGCATTCAGCTCACGATAATCTTATACACATCTCAGTGTACCATCAGGTTTAGACAAGAACAAAATAGGATCTCCAAAAATGGGTGGCTGAATGAGACCTTTATCAAGCAAAGACTTAACTTCTTTCTCAATCACCTCATTCTCCAATGGCAAAAGCCGATGTCGTTGCCTAAAAATGGGTCTTACGCTATGTTCCAATAAAAGAATAGCCCGACATGGAAGCACATTTGGAAGAAGGCCAGGAGGAAGGTCATTAGCAAAGATAGCACTGCCGTGCTTCTCAAGCACTGCCAATAAGTCTTCCTTAAGTGCCTCAGGCACTCTATTCATGTCATGGAGCATACGACTCTTCAAGTCACTAAACACAATACTAGCGCTCATGACTCATTTCTGCCTCACCATGACCAAAATAGGCACAACCACCTCAAATCATACGGCTAGCCTAGATGCCAAATACAACTGGGCAACAAGCTGCCTGCCTTAAACTTCTCAACTTAAACCCTGATCCCCCAACACCCTCCTTCTTCCTTCCCCCAACACAACTCTCAACACAACCCTTTCTCCCCCCCCCTAGTACTAAGTCTATTACCAGCACAAGGGGTCCCTACATACTCACAACTAAAACTTGAACCACACTCAATCCCAACTCTTCTCAACTTTCCAAGGGAAGCTTTACCAACCATGTAGTCAAAGACTACATGTTGATCAGTCAAAAAGTCCTCACCCAAAACCATATCGACTCCCGGGAGCAGGTCATCAAGGACCATAACATTGCTCACTACCGGAGTTTCTAATCCCAAATTCCATCTCAAAGAAGGGATGTCAACAGAACCATGGATTTGACCACTGCCGCCACCATCAGCAGCAACAAAGGCTTTGAAATTTGAAGGATGGGGCCATAAGCCCAAGTCTGCAATAAGAGACTTCTTGACAAAACAATAAGTGTTGCCAGAATCAAACATAACTTTGACTGGCTGCTTATTAATACATGCAGAGAAAACCATAGAGAGGCTAAGAGCAGAATCAGCAGAAGATCCAAGTGCAGTACACTTGGCAATGAGACCAGGCTTAGGAGGCACAAAATACAGAAGAACATCAGAAGGTCTTTGCTTACCTCTATCCTTGGACTGAGCTAAAGCTGCAGCTAAACAGGATGTGTCGAAGGAAAGGTGCGCAACAAAACCAATCTATTAGCTGGTTTACAACTCATATCACTTCTTCTAATAACACAAACAACTTTCTGAAAATCAGGTTCCAACTATTTGCGAAGCTGCAACTGAAAGAGGATCCAGAGAACTCAGTACCTGAGCTTGAATTTTACCAGTACTAGAAGGCAGTACACAATCAGAGCATGTGCATCCTTGCACAGTGAGTCCAGATAACTCAAGGTGTCTGTAAGACTGGTCAGGAAACAATTCGGTATTCAAAACAGATCTCACTGCAGCACAAACATGAGGAACATTGATACCAATAGTTGGCTTGAAATCCTGTTGGTCATCATCCTAGTTATGAGAGTATCTGCCACCAGACTTCCTATTACCAGAAAATCTGCCTCTACTACCACCAAAATGTCCTCGACCACCACCAGAAAATTGAGGGCTCTGACCACCTCCAAAGAACTGAGACCTTATCTTGGGATTGATGGGACAGGCAGAAGAGGTATGCATGGCATCACAATTGGGCACATTACCATAGCAGTAATAGCAGAGATGACCCCAGTCGCCAGCCACAGATGTTTCAGATTGAGAACGTGGTCCAGGAGGTAGGCGGTAGACAGGGCATAAGTCAATGGGGGTCATCTTAGGGTCCACAGGACAAATTTGCCTATAGTAGTATGTTCTTGGAGACCTGCCAATCATGGTGTTCACATGGGGAACAGGAACAGAAAAACTAGAAGAACATCCTGCATCAAATGCAGGTGGGGCAGGATATGAGGACTGCGAAGGAAGCACATTTGGATATGCAAAGTTGGTAGTTTCAATCACATGCCTACTTAGCATGGTAGGTGCATAAATCCATAAGAACAATTTTTAGATGCTGTCCATTGGTGACAAACCAAGGCCTGCTTGTATCCACATAGCAATCGTGGTTTTGTTTGCAAGATTACTGGATTTGACCAAAATGGGCATGAGAGGATTCACAACATGGGCAGGAGGAGGTTTAAACTGTGATGCAAAAAATGCATCAATACCTTTGAACATTTCTGCTTCACCTTCATCTGTATTCCCTATGCCTTGGTGAGCAGGTTCTTTGACGCAACTGATGCCTGCTTCCACGTCCTCCATGACAACGTCAACGTCGTTGCTCCTGACATTTTGATAAGTCCCGGCATCATTCTGAGTATTAGCGTATTGCCTGGAAGTTCTCCTTATTCAAGTTGCTGCTCCATGACTTGTTGTAGAGCTTTTAGATAACTGTATTTATTTGTTGTTGTATCACCCGCCCGACGCTTGAGCTCGTTATGAGACACACGTGAGAGTACAGAAGAAAGGTGCAGTAGGAGATAAAGTTAGCGTTAGTACACAATTTATTTACGTTCCAAAATATTTCTTGAGTCAAACGAAGGCATTTAGCAAGAAGCACGGATCTTAGAATATGCTCGGTCAAAAACTTTTGGGATTCAACGCAGTTTAATTAGACAAAGCTCTGAAACCAATATAATAACTCACAATCACAATGGCAGAACACAAAGGACTCACTTCAGACAGAATCCCAACGGGGATTGAACCCGGATCTCTATTACGACAACAATCTCCTTCAACACCAGTGGGACTGGGAGTTGACACAATTATTGGGCGTAAATCAAGCACACAAGACAAACCTAAATTAATTAATTAATAAAATGCCGAAGCGTAGCTTGACGTAGAGGACAGATGAACTCTAAACTAATTAAGTTCACACTTCCATACCAATATGTAACAGGAGATGAATACGATTGAGCATGAGAATGAACACAAGTGTGTGCGCTTGAATCCAGATGATTGGGCTTCGGAAATTATGGATCCGTTCCTGTATCAAGTGCAGCATCATAGTTATTTCTTTTTTCTGATGTGTGAACAGGTGGGATTTTGCGGAAGAAGTGTGGACGACAATATATCTTTACAGTAGTTGCATATGTACAGCAAGCACAGATTTAGCTGAGGAAAACTTACAATGAAAAGTGTTAGTAGTATTACTGGGTCTCATCACCGTGCCTCTCCCCTGCAATATGGATCTTCAGGAGTTGCAACATCAAGAACCGTTCCAAGGCACATCCATTTCTGTAACAGAATATTTGTCTCTAAAGCCATGTCTCAGGTGAATTGTTACTGATGGAGTATTGCTGGCTGGGATGCGTTGGGCAGTTAGTAGGAGGATACCTAGTAGGAGGAGAGTTGTACAATGCTTAGAATACTGCAAATTGTGTCTGTTTTGTTATGTGCAAGCAGTTCAATGGACTTTGAGACAACCTGGAAACTGTACGTTTGAAGAGCGTTGGTCATAGCAAAAACCCTGAGATGATGTTTACTAGGATACTAGGACCCACGCAACAGCATTTCAACTGCATGTGCTCATCACGACCCCAACATTTCAAGTACCTATATGCAAAGTGCTTACGCCTTACGTATGGAAATCTATTTGTTACATCCAGGGATCTCCAGCAGAACTGAAACTTATTGAAAAAAGATCAGATCTGCTTAAGGGATGCAAAACCATCCTTCAGGAGTTGAAAGGTGACATGGGATTTTTGTCAAAACTTGCGCAGAATATTTTGTTGTTGATAGAATGAGCAGCTTAGTACTGTCAGACATTTTTTACTAGAGTCCTGACTAGTTATCCTAATACGAAATCGGTAAAGCATTTTATGAGTTAAAGGTGGGCCAGCTTTCTTTTGCTGACAGGCCTGGGATTCTCAAGATTTGAAGCCAGACTCTACTTCAAGCTGTCAACAAAGCTGCCAAAAGATATTTCCAAAGATTTCAACATAGCTAGGTCAGTTGTCCTTGAATAATCAAAGTGCATTAAAAGCTCAAGCATGAATATGCAATCTTGTGCACAATGCTGTCTCTGCAATTCCCATGCCTCAGAGCCCAGTCATGCCTGGAGCAAATAGAGCGAGAGATAGATGGGAGTGCGGGCTCCAGAGAGGCCCTTCAGGACATTGAAGCTATGCAGGCAACACAAGTGAGGGTCATTCTTTGTATTCTTTGACAAGCTTACTATTGCGCTCCATTGGAGGAATTCGAAGCGCTAGATCCAAGAATTTCTGTACTGGAGATTAATAGAACACCCAAATAGTCCTCCTTGTGATGTTTTCTGCGTATGGCAATCCTTCCAGGCAATGTTGTCAGAGATCTGGAGATGGAAAAGACGTGGCGGAGGTAAGCTTTGATTCGCTGCGTGACAATCTCGTCTATTTGTTTTTTCTTCAGAAAGGGTCTGATTTGCGGTATCATCAATTGCACCATGCATCCATGAAACATGTTAAGTTGTTTCTCCTGTCGTTGTGAGTTCTCTAAAGACTGCTCATGTGCTTGACTTGGCAGGCTCAAATGAAGAGGATGACTTGTCGCCTCCACACCAGCAGGCCTTGAGAGAAATACAGAATCTTCAGAAAGAAGACATTGATAGGATCACCTCCAGCATAGTGAGTGAACTTCATTAAGGGTCCATTTGCGACTTGTACATGTGCGACATATCACTCTGTTTTGTAGTACCAATACCAAGCTGGGCTGAAGTCCATCAAGCAATCCACTTCATTGATTTCTCTGTATGTAATCTGCAGTTGGATACGCTGCCAATCTCAGACAAGGAGAAGAATGAGATGGCAGGAGCCGTAGAGCAGGTAGCCCTAGGAGGTATCAATGGGGCTGTTTGGGGTTCATTGGTGATGACCATGGTGTTCCTTGTGCTGTTCAACTTCATCAGGCCTTCTTAATATAATATGTAACTGCCACTGTAACTTGAGTGATATGAGAGGATGATGCAACTGGAAGTTGGGAAAGTACTGATGCTCCGAAGTCAGCTGGCAACAGTCATGATTTGTGAGAAATACATTATTCTAAAAAACGAGCTAGCTGAGTAAGTGAGGGAATCGGCTACCGACGACTTGGGTTCACATTGTTCAATAATACGGCTTACAGATCTACAGCAAACATTTGCAACGTTTATAAATGAAGGGACGCTCGCTCCTTTTACCAACACTGGGAACAAATCTCTCTGTTAAGATCCATCCTGTTGCACTCTTCTCTATTTGTGACGGCTACATTCGGAGGAATGAGAAACAAGATCGAGTCATTGGAACTCTGTTGGGTGTAGTTTCAGAGGGCACTGTTGAAATAAAAAATTGCTACATCGTTCCACATAATGAGAGCTCAGAACAGGTGGGTGCATATTCTGCTTAGTCCTGAAGGTGGGTAACCTTATGTCAATCCATGACATGTTAGGTGGCAGTGGACATTGCCCATCACAGAACCATGTTTGAGCTGCATCAACGGGTAGCACCTGCTGAAACTGTTGTGGGATGGTGAGAAAAGGATAGCTGCGCAATAGAGGCATATGCAATATGAGATTATGTCAGGTTTTGATCCAGACGCTTTGTCTGCTATGGCACGAAAGTAGTTTTTTTTTACGAGGTTGCATGTTCGATCAGCAAAAGATGTTCAAATTGATTTTTTTCAAAATAAGTTCATGTTCAGTTTGACTCTCCTACTGAACTTTTGAAGGTTGAAGAGTTGCGTAGACTATACAAACATTTTTCCTCCTTTCTTTAGGTTTGCTACTGGCCCAGCATTATACAACAGTGATGCACTCATACAGGAATTCTACACAAAAGAGGCCCCAAACTCTGTGAGTTCTATTGATACGCAGGCTATGCATTCTTTACTTTGCATTCTTTCTTTCTCTTGTTTTCAAGCACAACCTTAGTCCTTACTACATCCCTAAGACACTACGTTTGCATCGCAGGTACATCTTCTAGTGGACACCACCCTATCAGGAGGCAAGTTCAGCATCCATGCTTTCATGTCACGTATCCTATCTGTTGGGGAAAAGGTCTTGTCTACAGAGTTTGTGGAAATGCCTTGTGAGGTCCTGTTTGGAGATGCTGAAAGAGTAGGAGGTGAGGGATGCTCGCTCATGCAATTTACATATAACAAAGCTTGAGCCCGAAGGTGTAGCAATTCAGTGAGATCCTCAGATACGGGGCCAGCAGACGTAATTTTGTGACTGATGCCGAAGCTGTGCCATCTCATACCTCATGCCAAATTCTCCTTGCATGATTCTGCTCTGCATAGTTGAGCTGTTAGCAAGTGGTGGTGCATCTACTAAACCCTTGACTGACAATGAGAGTCTAGTCACGTCGCTGAAGCGATTGGAGGAGCTGCTTGACAAGGTTCAATCCTACGTGGATGATGTCATTGTGAGTCCTTGCTTCAGTACCATGCTGTGCAGTGCCTCCTGTCACTAAAAAGTTTGGACATTCTGTGTGAATACTGTGAGAGTGACATGATCATCTGCATACCTCATGTTCACAGGAGGGTCGGGCGAAAGGGGACCCAGTTATTGGTCGGTACCTGGCTGACACCTTGTCAGTTGTGCCTCATTTTAGCAAGCCCGATTTTGAGCGTCTCTTCAATGAGAGCACACAAGACATGATGATGGTCACATACCTTTCTAATCTCTTGCGCACACAAATAGCGCTGGCAGACAAGCTTGGAACCAGCCAGCTTCCTATTGTGTAATTGTCGAATTCTCATGGAACGCTTCAGAGTTTACAGTGCTTGATTAAGTCTAGTAGGCATTTGATGATGCAGGCACCTACCTCATAGGTACTCCTTCTGATATGAGAAGGTGCACCTTATGTTTTAAGCATACAGGATTATTACATTAGTATACAGGATTTAAATCGCCTCTCACACGATTACAAGGAGCAAGGCGAACTGAAGTGGTTACCAAACCAGTAACTACTACCGTTCTTAAATCGAACACAGCAAGGATGAATTACTGTTGGCGGAACTCCGAACACCTGAGGATACCATCTAAACGAGTTATCGGTACATCGAAGTGAAGGCATACGTTTTTACCATCACTAAACTTACGGTGTCATGAGATAATTCCCGTCACGTATGAGGTACACCGCTGTGCGAGGTCGGTATGGGGAGACTCGTCCATTACATGTCTGCAATGCCTCCCGCACCCTAAGAGCTGCTGGTAATGTTGTCACCATCAGACATGCTGAGATTTCAGAGTTCTGGTCAGCTGCAGACTTGCACTGCAAAGTTTTCCATGAAGATCCAAGCAGAGGATATGTGTCGCCAGTACTCTTTCAATCCCTCATGCCCCCCACCCTTACTACCCTGGGGTCGTTCCTTGATAGAGTGGACCGTGTGGCTTGTCTCATGTCGTTACACAGGCATGCAGAGGGCGGAGCAGGAAGGTGTGAACTTTTTCTGGCAGAGTGCGTTGGTAGTGAGGCTGCTGACGATGTAGTTAGTGAATGATACATCCAGCCTGCATGCTGCAGGTGTGCGTTGGTAGTGAGGCTGCTGACGATGTAGTTAGTGAATGATACATCCAGCCTGCATGCTGCAGGTGTGCGCTGATCCTAGCCTTCCAACAACAATCCGATGCCCAAGAAGACACATGTACTGCACGCCATGCCCACGATCCTGGGCCTGAAGATGAGCATAGAATTAGAGATACCTTTTACAAAACAATCTTTAAAAAAGCTAGCAGCAGCCTTTTTACAAAGCGCATCATGGAAATGATGTTGAGCGGGCATCCAGGACAAGGACTGGGAGTTGGAGCTCAGGTCATTTACTACGTAGACTATACCTTAAAGGGATGCAATTAAGTTCTAACATTTCTGAGATAAGGGCAAGGAGTGTAAAATTGAATTAACAACTAACAAATGTTGGCCTTGTCTTTAAATCCTTGCAAGTCCTGAGCATGGTATGAACTGCAAATGGTTTAAAATCTGAGCTGATGCCATGCTTTCCATAGGAGGTTCATCTAGTGGGATCTTGTTTTGTGGACTCCTTTGGAGATCTTATTCCAGCTCGGTCTATGGATGCAAATCGAGATGGGGCAGTAGGCTGGTACAAGAGAGAGGGTGAGGCATCCATGCTGCACTACCAGGTTACCTCTCTTTCATTTCTGACAGTAAAACACGTCAGTAATCCTTTCCTGCATTATCAGCTTGACTCCTGTACAAAGTCTCTGTTGTTTTGGGGCCTGCAAGGTGTTACAGTACTGTTGCTGCCCTTTGTTACAACTCCTCACTTCTTAGTAGTCTTTTTGCCTTGAGAGTCTCACTGTCCAATGCATACCTGGATTGAAGGTGTTGCATATGTTAGTAACATAGCCGTATTGCCTGAAGCTCGAGGGCAAGGCGTGGCCCGGCAGTTAATGGATGAGGCCCACCTCTTGGCTCAGAAATGGGAATGCAGGTGCGAAGTTTTTTCTGTGTTATTTTTTTACACAAGAATGCACATGTAGATACAGAGTCTTTGTACATGCTACACAGAAGCGTTGGTTTACACTGCAACAAGAAGAATACACCTGCTGTTACTTTGTACGAGAGGATGGGATACAGAAAAACAGTGTTAGAACCTGCAATCATGCCTTACTTAAATGGGAGAGCACCAGATCGCTGCCATTTCTACATGAAATCGGTTGTAAAGAAAGGTTCCTCTCTCGTTGACCACACTGTAGGCTTTGAAGACTCTTGAATCGTTTCAAATCCGTTTTGCATCTAATAAACACCTTTTGCTGTCTGAAGTTTTTATTTTTTATGTTCTCTCAGTACAAATTCCTGAACATGAGTCCTGACTGTCAACATTTCAGTACAACATGTAGAGACGGACAAAAAATCAACACCTACGTAGCTATGCAGATCCCCAATCTTGTCATGCTGCTTGTACACTGAGGTTAAGGAGGAACAACAGAGGATGATTGAAGGCATGGCTTTTTACAGTTAAGAGTACATCAAAGTTGTAAGAAATGATGCTATGCAAACTTATGCACCAGTTGCACGAGTGTAAATCAGCTGCTTTGAGTGCTTTACAAGAGGCCGGATGAGGCCCTTGCTGGCTAGCTCCCTGATGGCTGCACGAGCTAAGCTACCTCCAATCCTCATGCGGTCAGATAAGATGGAAGGGGTAATCATTTTGTACTTAGGCACCTCAACTAGGAGCTTCTCGTAAAGAGGCTTCTCAAACAGCACTGCGTTGTTAACTTTCTCTCTGCACACAAAATATGCGAAAGAGAAATCAGATCAGCAAGAAGGGTCACGAGTCACTTGAGTCGAGTTCCTGTGCTGGATAATAGAAAAAACGCTAAATGAAGCGATTTCAAGCATATCTCTATATTCTCACTTTTGCTTTCCCTTGGACCATTTTTTACGCTTTCCCTTGCTGCTGTTAGCTGCAGCCAAGGCCTTCGCTTCCTTACTTTTTTGTTCCTGCAAGGATTGTAATATATATTAACGATATATCATTAGGATGGAATGCCGAGAGAACATTTCACACGCGGGAACGTTTGTCATAGACTTCTAAAGTTTGGGAGACTTGCCTTTGGTGCCATGCTGAAAAGGATCTATCGGTGTTTCCTCTCCTTACAAGCGGCCGTCAGGGTCGGGTTTCGAAAGCCGTACACATTGTCAAAATCGAGAGGAGTGTGATATGATTAAAATCTTACAGGTCCATGAACATGTCAATTAAATGAGTGTTCAGTTGAAGCATGTGCACATTTTCTGTGAGCAGATTTGTCTTTCAGGCCACAACATGGACAGTAAGCATCGAACGGACATTCAATCCTCCTGCATCTTATTATCTCCACCCTGAACACTAATCTCAAACTCATACTCCTGATCACAGCCCAAGTAGCTGTCGCACATGAAGTAGAGAGTCAGGGCATGCTGTCCTTCAGTAACAGGGGCACTGAATTCAAGCTTGACCTGCACAAGTAATATAGACACAATAAAAATTACCAGAGCAGTGCTCAAATCTGTGAACTCTTGAGTTTAACTGCTTGGGGAGGAAACCCTGACGCCATGCTGACACATAGGTGACTCAGTTGATGTAATGTTAAGGTTTCAAACACACCTTGGAGGCTCTTTGCAGCACCACTCTCTTGATTGCCATCAATGTATTGTTTCTTGGATCTCCCACCACCAGCCACCATGCCTCATCACGTCGACCAGGGAACCTGGAAGCAGTGACAGGGGGGAGCTCCGCCCCCTCCATCTCCCTCTCCAAGTTCACAGATATTGTCACTGACTCCCCAGCAAGCACTTCTGCACCACCACCAACAATCTCATAGCTCAAGTTGATGTCAGGGTAGCGACTGCATACAGCCGCAACCTCCTCTAACTGATGTTCAGGGAGACCCAACAACTCCCGGCGGCGATCATCTTCCAAATCCAGGAGATCAAACACTGTTACAACACTAGCTTCACCAAGGCGCTTGGCAAGATCCTGGTAAAAAGGAGACGAATTTAGTTTTCCAAGAGAACAGACATGGTGCTAGCAGCTTTGGAAAGATCCATACTAACAGGCACAGGAAGTGAATCTTGACAATGAAGGCTTGTCCGCTGCTGACCTTCGTGACATGTGGCAGCTGCATGAGCACGCTATCTTTGTCCCACAATGCCTGTGTGGCCATCTGACTCATCTCCATGGCCACTAGGGCCGGGGACAACCATCCACTGGAGGCAATCACATCAACTGATGCCTGCAGAAGACGAACAGACTCACCCACCACTAGGCGCTGGTCCATGGCAAGGTCACCTGCATGAGCAGGAGTGCATGGGAACACAGTCATAAGCTTCACACTACCCATTACTAACAGGCATAAGCTTCACACTACCCAGTACTAACAGGCATAAGCTTCACACTACCCATTACTAACAGTCATAAGTTTCACACTACCCACTACTAACAGGCATAAGCTTCACACTACCCATTACTAACAGTCATAAGCTTCACACTACCCACTACTAACAGTCATAAGTTTCACACTACCCACTACTAACAGGCATAAGCTTCACACTACCCATTACTAACAGGCATAAGCTTCACACTACCCAGTACTAACAGGCATAAGCTTCACACTACCCATTACTAACAGTAGTCATAAGCTTCATACTACCCACTACTAACAGTCATAAGCTTCACACTACCCATTACTAACAGGCATAAGCTTCACACTACCCACTACTAACAGTCATAAGCTTCACACTACCCACTACTAACAGGCATAAGCTTCACACTACCCATTACTAACAGTCATAAGCTTCACACTACCCACTACTAACAGTCATAAGCTTCACACTACCCATTACTAACAGGCATAAGCTTCACACTACCCACTACTAACAGTCATAAGCTTCACACTACCCACTACTAACAGGCAAATAATTCTGTAAAGAGGCAGATCTTAATACAGCAAGAAGGTTTCGATGCGTCTCACTGGCTGCTGGCCTCACCTGCAATGTTTTGCCTAGAGAAGTGAGCCTGTAGCAAGGCATTGACTTTAGTGTGAGGGTCTGTGTACTTCACCCCTTCTGGTGCTGCCACTGGGGCATGCGCTAGAAGCTTCTTCACAGTCTCGTCCTCACTGGGCCTCATAGGGAGTGTGTCAAACTCTGAGGCAGCGCTGATGATCTCAAGCATACCCTGCGCACACAGGCAAAGATTGAGCATCCAAGGTAGAAAACAAATGCAGACCTTCTTCGGACTCTTCACATGCTTTCAGTGACTCTCATCTTATTCCTCTTGCCAGTTTTTTTGGCAGAAGAGCATAGGTGAACCTGCACCTGGGCCATACCTTGAGCTTTGTCTTGGCAGTGAGAGAGCTGGAGAAGAGCTCAAGCGTTGTGTAGCTTATGTAGTAATAGGCAGCAATCATGCCCAAGTTCAATGCAGACAGATCCATTTCATCTTCAATTGAGATGACGCGGCTGCGCTCTAGGTCAGACAAAACACTCTCAACCAGATCAGACAAATGGTCTGATAGATGGCGGTGGCTGACGCCCTGCAATATCGTTTTCATTTGTAACAAAAGGAATGAAGAACTGATGCATATGCATCTTAGAGGGATGTAACTAAGAAGACGACATATGTAATACAATGCTACCTCACCGTCATGTTGTAGAAGTTGGGGTTCTGAGTGAGGCGGCGGTAGTAGAAGGTCCATGTTAGGTAGTCAACAGCATCCTGAAAGGTGTCAAATGAGGAGGTATTCACGCTATAAAGTACACCAAATGGAGTTCAGACAGAAATCATCATGCATTGTAACTTCAGATGCAGTTCAATTCTATGCAGAAAATACATTTTCCCAATCTGTTGTCAATCAAGCATGACGGAAACATACATTCTGCTGACTCATTACCACACCTGCTTGTTTTCAATGGTTCGTGTTACAATCTCAGCTACGATATGGTCATGTAGGAAGTGATCCAAATGGCTCTCCACAGGGAGAGGCTCAAACAAGAACTTCTTGTAATACTCCTTACGAGGACTGTGGCACATTAGCACGCACTTCCCTGTTCATCAAACAAGGATATTTTCAGGAGAGTTAGCATCCCTGGCCTACATAGGAGTAGACTGGTGTGCATATTCATATAGAAAATTCCTTATTCAATTGAGGGACGGAAAAGGAAAAAGTTAAATAGCATTAGAACATGAAAGGTATGCATATCCTAACCACGAGTACAGTTTGCATGCTGAGGACCATTATACAGCTTGCACCTGAATCATCAATGTTTGGCCTTGATGCTCTCCCCATCATTTGAATGAGGTCAGTGATTGGGTAATCTGAGTTGCCTGAGCCAGAGGCATCAAAGTACTGAGTCCCCATCACCACCACTAGATGAGCAGCTGAGGTCATCCCCCAGCAGGTAGCTGCAGTAGCAACCACCACCTAGGTACAGAATAGTTAGAACACAGACGTTGCATTAAGGGGGGGAAAAAACCTAGGCTCAGAGGAATGACAGGATAGTTAGAGCCCAGACAAGGGATGGGTTCATAATGGTGGCCATGGTTGCTTAGCAAGCACAGCAAGCTGTGAGCGAGTAGCAGCTACAAATCAACCAGATGATGAAGCTTGAGGCATACATCAGTTATGTTAAGGAGTTCTTGCCCACACCTGAACAGCACCCGACTCAAACAGCAGATTCACAACGCCTCTCTCAGCCTCTGACATGGTCTCAGTGACAATGCCAACCCCAAACCCTAACGCGTGTTTCAAGGCTGGGTCACGCACCCTGGCCAAGAATGGTTCTACATCCTGCATGCATGCACAAGCCATCTTCATCAGGTGATGCACATGGACATGATCACAACCCTAAACCCTAACAACATAGGACTGGTCCCTCACCACTTGCACATAGCATACACAGGCCTTGGCTGCTCAAACAGTGTCCGAGATACCTCTTGCTCATCAACATTCTTATGGCTTTACCTTCGCCTCAGCCAGCCTGAAGCGATGAGGCTCAGCATCAGATGCTGCAAACGTCAGCAGGTCAAGTGCTACCAGCCTTGCATGCTTTCTTGTGGGAACGAAGACGAGCGCAGGACGACCACGTGTTGCATGTTGATTGATGGCACTGTAGCATGGTCGACTCATGGCCTGCAAGCATGGGACCCAAAACCAAACAAAATAAATCAACTAAATAATTTACTCGAGCTCGTGTAAATTTAACATGATCATGTTGATCATGTCCAAGATGTCGTAGACCTGAGTATGATGCACATGAACATCATTCCCACCTGCATCCTCGCATCGAAGTTGTTGATGTCAAAGCCCTGGATGTGGATCTCCAAGGGAACTGGTCGCACACCAGGAGGGAAGTTAAACATGCTGTGACTGCTGGCTCCCACCCACTCCCCCACTTCCTTGGCATTAGCAATACTGTGCCCCAGCGCCAGCACTCTGATGGGTGACCCAGCATCCCCTCGACTGTTGATGAACCTCATGCGGGAGGTGATGACCTCCATGATAGGGCCCTTGGGCCCCCCCAGAAGATGCATTTCATCCACCATGAACAAAGACACCCCTTGTACCGCCTTCCGCTGACGCCATCTGTCACACAAGACACACAGCACGTGGACTGAATGAAGCAATGCATCATATCTAATCACCTAGTGGCTGCAGCTACTCACACCGCAAGCATTCATAAGTGCAACTCACATCTCTCTCAAGTGTTTTCCCTTGTAAGGAATGCCTGCTGGTAGCACTGGTACATGGCAATGTGTTATGAATGTAGCACTGGTACATGGCAATGTGTCATGAATGTAGCACAGGTACATGGCAATGTGTCATGAATGTAGACTGGTACATGGCAATGTGTCATGAATGTAGCACAGGTACATGGCAATGTGTTATGAATGTAGACTGGTACATGGCAATGTGTTATGAATGTAGCACAGGTACATGGCAATGTGTCATGAATGTAGACTGGTACATGGCAATGTGTCATGAATGTAGCACAGGTACATGGCTAATTGTGTTATGAATGTAGACTGGTACATGGCTAATGTGTTATGAATGTAGCACAGGTACATGGCAA
>BEGY01000018.1:52686-92515 GCA_002335675.1 Chlamydomonas eustigma
GGTACATGGCAATGTGTCATGAATGTAGACTGGTACATGGCAATGTGTCATGAATGTAGCACGGGTACATGGCAATGTGTTATGAATGTAGACTGGTACATGGCAATGTGTTATGAATGTAGCACAGGTACATGGCAATGTGTCATGAATGTAGACTGGTACATGGCAATGTGTCATGAATGTAGACTGGTACATGGCAATTTGTTATGAATGTAGCACAGGTACATGGCAATGTGTCATGAATGTAGACTGGTACATGGCAATGTGTTATGAATGTAGACTGGTACATGGCAATGTGTTATGAATGTAGACTGGTACATGGCAATGTGTTATGAATGTAGCACAGGTACATGGCAAAGTGTTATGAATGGAGCACTGGTACATGACAATGTGTTATGAATGTAGACTTCTCACCTTCTGGACAGCATATCCCAGCGCTCAGGAGTGGAAATGATGATATTGGATCGATCCAGTAGCTTCACATCAGCTGCACCTTCTCCAGTCAGCTCAATGACACTCACACCCAACCCCTCCCCAAACTTCTTGGACCAATCAGCAAATCGCTCCTTTGCAATAGCCTCAGATGGAGCAATGTACACACATCTGCAGCACAGCAGGGTGAGTGAGTGGATGAGAGAGTGCTAGGAACTGTCTATTTCATCTAAGGGACAAGAGGCAACAATCATGCATCTTGTAACACAACTACAGACGCCATCCTGTATCTTTCGTCCTTCCAGCACTCACCTAGCTGCACATTTCCCATCAGCAGCTCTGCTCAGCATTCTCAGGATGGCAAACTCTGCACAGATGGTCTTCCCACTGCCAGTTGGGGCACAGACTAGGGCGTTGTCATCAGTGTTGTACAATGCCGTGAACACTTGTGTCTGGATGGGGTTGAAGTGGGTCAAGCCCCTACACATCATGACAAGGCATGAGCGTTCATGTAGACTGGGTATGAGCGAGTCGGTCAGTGTAGCATGGGTTTGCAGTGGCAGAGCTGAACACAAGTGTTGCTTGGTTGTTTAACTCCAGGGCCCTTTAAATGTAGGTCAAGAAGCTGATAAGCCTGCTTTACTCTCTGAGGGAAATCAGCTTGGTCAAGGTACTGAATTATCTAGCCAAGATAGTTATCCCTCAGTCAATTACGAAGTTGGCAATGCGCAAAAAACGCTGCTAATTTCTATGCAATGAAAGAAGGTCCATGGAAGAGGAGCCAAGTTTTATAAATCAGAACAAAGTTGTAAATCAGTTTCGCACGGGTATTTAACTCCAGGACCCTATAAACATAGGCCAAGAAGCTGATAAGCCTGCTTTACTCTCTGAGGGAAATCAGCTTGGTCAAGGTACTGAATTATCTAGCCAAGATAGTTATCCCTCAGTCAATGTGCAAAAAACTAAAGTGTACTACAAACTGCAGCCTGCACTCACTTGTACAGGGCAAATGAACTCGCGTGATACTATATTATGCAGCCTGCACTCACTTGTACAGGGCCTCAAAGGCTGGGTTCCTCAATGCTGACACAGGCAGAGGCTGAAGGTCCAAAAGCTCAGTAGGTGGTGGAAACTTCTCAGGCAGGATGAGGTGGCGAAAGGAAACAGGCAGTGTTGCCTCGCACTGAAGCCATCTGTTTAAACCAATCATCAAAATATTGTATTGTGACATGGCATATTAATCAAGATGAGAGTCAGCTTCCTCTTAAGGCACCCAACATTGTCTCCGCCTTCAATAAAATATGCATGAAGGAGGCCACTGTTGGGATCCATGCCACATACCCCACCTGTCAGACACAACCTTGATAAAATACTGGGGTGGCACAGGCTCCACTATGGGCACAGTGAATGTAATCGTGTGCTCCTCATCAGCAAACCTGACAAGGCAGTGAGGACCATATGCATGATGCATACATTCTACATTCCACTCTCCATTATGTAGAAAATCAAGACCTCATAAAAGAAAGCACAGGTGTAGATAATCAGGCCTAAACCCCACAGCTCACCCCTTCTTGAGGACCCAATACTGATGGTACAAGATGTGCTCACTGTCCTGATCCTCTACAAGGATCCAGAAAGGCTCCACATACCCATGCAGCTTATCCTCCCACTTAAAGTCCGGAGTGATAGTCAAGTCAAACTTGAGTAAGCTGCGTGTGACAGGCTGGACATGGGCTGCCAACTGAACCCTGTCAATGCAAACAGTAAATCAAAGAAAGACAATTTAGATTATGCTGGGAGAAACATTATCCTGTCTTCATAATATTGTTTTGGCAGAGGACTATGGAAATAATAGCAGTAACAGGTCCTATCAGTACTGTAAAATTGTAAAGCTTTAAAAAGGGTTGTACGTGTTGCTTAAGATCTCACTTGGGGAACTGGTGAATCAGCTTGTGTAACGTCTTTCCATACTTTGGCATACGGATGAGCTCACCCAGCTCTTGACTGCTCATGTCGTAGTACCGCTCCCAAGCAAGGTCTTTTTTCTCCAGCTTCACCAAGATTTCTGCAAGTTCACCAATGCTTCAATAAGTTCTTCTGTCATGAGGATCTAGTCCACTTCCTGTCATGAGGATCTAGTCCACTTCCTGTCATGAGGATCTAGTCCACTTCCTGTCATGAGGATCTAGTTCACTTCCTGCCATGAGGATCTAGTTCACTTCCTGTCATGAGGATCTAGTTCACTTCCTGTCATGAGGATCTAGTCCACTTCCTGTCATGAGGATCTAGTCCAATTCCTGTCACGAGGATCTAGTCCACTTCCTGTCATGAGGATCTAGTCCACTTCCTGTCATGAGGATCTAGTCCACTTCCTGTCATGAGGATCTAGTCCACTTCCTGTCATGAGGATCTAGTCCACTTCCTGTCATCAGGATCTAGTCCACTTCCTGTCATCAGGATCTAGTCCACCCTGACATCATACAATATCTAATAGAGGAACCCAAAAGATGGGTCACATGAAGGTCACCTGAAGGCAGGCCCTTGAATTGTCTCAAAGGCGTCTGAGAGCCCCACATGCGGTGGTTAATCATCTTGCACAGTGCCAAGGACTTGTCGGTCAAGCCTGCCCAGTTACGCTTTAAACAGATTTCAAACAGGCATCGCATCAGACGCCCGGCGCTCTGGGTGACATACACCATGTCGGATGCTAGTGCCAGGCCATCTAGCTTCAAGCTGCTGATAAAGGCCTGCAGGCACAGTAGAAGGGACGAGGTGATCAAAAGAAGACCGAGCAAACAGCAGAGCACAGCAGAGCATGTGTCAGGCTATACCCTGACTAAGGGGACATCACTGACATGTGCACATGTAACCCATTCACCTGCAACAGGACATTGATCTTGGCAGTGGGTTCATCCAGAGACTCCTTCACCGGGATGGGAACCCTCTCCACCAACTTTGCCAGCTCAAGCTTCTCCTCCTCCCTTTATGATACAGTAAGCAGCATGAGCTCTCTGGGAATAATTAACAAGAATGAGGCAAGCAGAAGACACCTGTAAACCCTAAGCCTCTGGGCCTGCATCCTGAAACACAGCCTAGGTATTAGAAGGCATTTGCTTTTCTCACCTAACCACCATGTACTTGAATTCATCAGACAAGCTGAACAGCCTGCACAGCTCAATGTCTGCCATGGTCGGCTTCAAGTGGTCATTGAAATTGGCAATAGTGGAGTAGGTGACATAGTAATGAGATGCAATGCGGCCCAAGTCTGTGACCTGCAGAGGTAGGGTTTATACACATTTTATGATGCATAGGACATCCACTTGCTGAAGCAGAGAGGCGTGGTTGTACGAGGTGTCAACCTATATTACATTAAAGGTCATGCTCCTTCATTAATAGAAGCCGCACCTGGAAGTTCCCAGTCTTCCTGTCATATCTTATGAGGTTATTTTTATCCAGCAGTACAGCAGCAGTGTGAGCCAAGTCTAGACGGCGGTCCAACAGCAGCTGGTCAGCCTCCACTGCCCCTAGCGGCACTCCATACACAGACGGGGAGCGTAGCATTCGAACAAAGAGGTAGGAGTAGCCCAGCCAATTCGCAGCATCACGCAAATTCTGTTGAAGGTACAGCACAGAATGTGCCTTAAAAAGAAAATTGCTGATGTGACATCTGTCCTCGAGGTGAATTCCTATCTGTTAAGTGCATCCTGAGATGCATCCTGAGATGCAGCTGTCAGATCATGTTACAACACAAGACTGACACATGGTGGTGTCCTCTACCTATCATGACACCTGACCGCTTAAGACTGACACATGGTGGTGTCCTCTACCTATCATGACTCCTGACAGCTTAAGACTGGCACGTTGCCATGTGACTTACCTGCACAGTACCCAGAACAATCTCAGCATTCAGGTTGTCAGGGATAGTCTTCACATACTGGCTCTCAATGGGGAGTTGGCTGTTGAACAAGCTCAGGTAGAACTGGAGCTCAGCAGCCCCCGTGATGATGATGCCTTCACCAAAGGAATCAAACTGAGGGCGGCCTGCTCGACCCATCATCTGCATCACATCCTGAGGGCTCAGCTCATCCCAAGCACTTTTGACAGGGTTGTAAATCTGCGCCAGAACAAGACAACAACTAAGTTGTATGGCAAAGTAGTAAGCAGGCATTACTTGTACCTTGCTAAGGCTAGTTCATTCTGCCCTTATGAAGGCAGTATTTCAGCAGCGTCAGGCCTCTTACCTATTTTATTTTATATAATATCAATTTATATTATTATATTTTATTTCATATTGTTTTTACCTATTTTATTTCATTTTTACCCAAGGTTCTTTCTTACCTGAGTACCCTTGATGATCACTGTGTGGGCTGGGAGATTTACACCCCAGGCAAGAGTGGCTGTAGAGACCAAGACTTGGATGTGGCCGTCTCCAAACAGGTCTTCCACCAAGGTACGATCAGCACGAGCCATACCTAATCAATTACAAACAAGGCACATAAACAGACTTGAATTGTGATCTGTCATTCTCTTTAGGCTATCTCCCTATGAATCAATTACACTGAATTATATTGCACCACTAAAAAGAATTTCTGAATATTTCAAGTAAGCACCAACCTGCATGATGGATGGCAAAACCAAAAGGAAGAAGGTCTTTGAGATCATGGTCTTTGCAAGCCTCTGCCTCAGTCTGTGCAACAAGGATTGAACAAGCAAAATGAGAAGAGGACTCATGGATAAGAATGCTGAGCATAATGACTCGAGCATAACATGAATCTCATTGCGTCAATGCAGAAATCGCTTACTACCATGCTTATTGGGCTGATGAACAGAACATAAAATGAGGTCGCATATTCCTCTGTCACTGACCTGAAGAATCTCTCTACTGGCACTGTCCTCCCTCATGAAACGAGCCATGGCCTCGTTGGTAATGGCAGTGTCCTTGATGTAACGGGCAGTCTTGGCAGTCTCTTTGCGGCTGTGTACAAAAATCAAGACCTACGAAGAGGAATTTCCACTAAGTATTCAAGTTGTCTGCTAACGTGGCATCAATAACAGAGACCATTTACAGGATGCAGGCTTACATGAGTCATTACTCTTAAGGCATTTCAAGAAGAAGCAGGCAGCATTTGTGTGTCTGCAAGGCCCTTTACATATTGTTTAAAACCAGAACTTCTAGCTTATTGAGAAGTTGAAAATTGAGCAGGGTATCAGGTGCACAAACCTGATGTTTCCCTGCACAATCTACCACTTTCTCGTAACAGACTTCATTCATGAGCTGGAAGCGTTGTAGGGGTTTCTTTACGTTTATGCCTATGTACTGCTGATCCAATGGGCAGGGTCGGTAGCTGTTGTCAAAGTGGAACAAGCCACGGTCCTTGTTCACCCTGAGAACATTGTGACAACAGTTGCATCAATTATAACAGGGGTGCTGCTTATCAGGCAGAAAAGTGTGTTGCAAAAATGTAATCATAATCTCTTAAATACGTTCTGAAACAGTTGCGCAGTTACTGTTATCTGTGTCTGGAGCAGGTCACACCATCCCAAAAGTTAGTCCCTCACAGCCTCTGACCACACAGTTCTCACCTTAGGAAATCAGCTACGTCATCAAAATTGGGAAGGGTAGCTGACAGCCCCACTATCCTTGTCATCTCCTGAGTAGCTTCCACCTGACGGATGGTTCTTGCCACAATGGACTCCAGCACAGGGCCTCGGTCATCGTGCAGTAAGTGGATCTCATCGATGATCAGCAGCCGGACAAGATTGGCGTAGGTGCGGTCATCACTCTTCCTAGTGATGATGTCCCACTTCTCGGGTGTGGTCACAATGATCTGGGTGTCCTCAATCTCAGCCTTGCTCAGATTGATGTCACCTGAAGTCGAGAAGCATTGATAGGACACGAGAATCGGTAGGATATGCAGAGAGCAGCGTCATATTTGGTTGAATTTGAAGAAAGTGCTACCCACTGAAAACATGTGTTCTGTTGAGTGACAAATAACTAGACATCCGATGTCACAGAGTGTGGGCTCAATAGTCCTAAGCACAAGTTACATGTGACAATGTTGAATAGCCTTACCAGTTAGTTCTCGCACATTGATTCCATATGCCTCTGTCAACCTCTTGGAGAAGTTCCCCACCATCTCAGCCACAAGGGCCTTCATGGGAGCCACGTACACTATTTTGAAGGCGGAAGTGTCAATACTTCCATCTGCCCGGCGATGCAACCCAAGCTGAGTAGAAAAGTGTGAGACGGTTCAATGGCATCAGGTATGCTGTGAAACATAAGGATCAAATGTCTGAATGAAAGCAGTGATGAAAGCAGATAGTGTTTTCCCAGGGCAGTGACCAAAACTTCACAGCAGTATTCTCAGTGCAGTTTTCAATTAATATAAGTTGGTACCTGGTGCAAGATACAGAGCATAGCCACATTGGTCTTTCCTGCACCAGTAGGTGCACATATCAGCATGTTCTCCCCAGAGAAGAGGGCTGCATCACAGACAGCACTCTGGATACGATTCAGGCTGTCCATGCCCTGAAATCCAGAATGTTCAGCATAATCAGTCACATGGATGCATCAGCAAGAAAAAGTATGGACAAGGTGACAGTATATAAGTTCTAAGTTCTTGTTTCTACACCTGATATCTACTACTTTACAAATGCACTGAATCTCCCACCTTGAAGGCTGGTTGAGCCCAGTCTGGCAGCTCTTTGATTGCCCTCAGCTTCTCCCCAGTCTTGAAGGGCTTGGGCTTTAAGTGGGGAATATGCACAACATCATAGCCCTTATGTGATGTCCTGAAAGTATTAAGCAAAAAGCATTAGAGGACACCTCCTTGCAACCTTGCTGTAAGGCAGCTGACCCTATTTTTGAAGACTGATTAGAGCAGTCATTATTTAGCAAAAAAACATGCCAGCACTTGCTACATAACTCTTTCTCCACCAAGACCAGTGCAGCAATGAAACTATTGGACGGACACAGCGCCCTCCTCAGACACAGGATGAGGACTCATAAAGCTGCAATGCCTTTCCCTTCTTGTCAGGCAAAGGATGCTTCGTTATAAAAAGATAAGCGCAGTGAACATCATGCGCTGTGTTCTCAGGAGTGAAAGAGTAACCAGGCACATGGGCTGTGCTCTAAGAGATGAAAGAGTAACCAGGCACAACATATTCAGTCTCACTTTGTAGACCCGGGAGGCAGGGAGATGGTCTTGTTGCTGCGGAAATGGGCCCCCTGGCTGAAAGACAATGTCTCAAAGTCCACCATTTGCCTCTGAGTAGGACCACCAGGGCCTCCACTTCCCTTCTCTGTTGGGGCCACTCCAACAGACCCTTCTTCTCCCTGCTTCAGCTTTCGAGCCTCCTCACGAATAGTCCTTTCCATAGCACTCTGGCGATCCCTAGCAGATGTTCGAGTGGCTCTCAACATGTCCAAAATAGCTGAGGTTTCTGCAGAACCAGCCATCTCAGTCTCCACACGCACTCTCTCTGTATCGTCCTGGAGACACAGGCAGGCAAGCAAAGCTGATTGGGAGTTTTTCAAGGATTACTACATGAGTTAGTTTAGACATAAAACAATGGCATAAAAGAGAGGCGTGAACATAGACATTGCACAGTGTCAAAAAGAAACAAATGTCCAGCCTTGTCACACCGCCTCCGGAAAGAACTCATGTTAACATACTCACATTCAGACTCAAATGTAGAACATGAAGGCAGATTTGCGAAGCAGGTTAAAAATGAGCGTTTTCTGCTCACCTGCGCTCTGCTAAGCCGTGTGCACCACACAACCCGTAGACGATTTCGGATCAACTCCTTGATCAGCTCAAACTGCTCAAATCCAAGAGATAATACCAATTCATTCTCCAAGCTGCGCTGGTCAGAATTTGATGCAAGAGCCCCAAGGACGCTCTCAGCTACTTCCTGGCTCTTCGTTGCATCAGTGTCTGAACCCAGGGCTCGGGCAATTCGACGCTGCAGCCAGTAGGCATCAATCTCCTGAACCCTTAAACCCTCATCATGGGCCTCCTCACCAGCATCCACATCCAGATTGGCACGCACCTCGCCAGCTACCTGAGTGTCCTGCTTGCCTGCATAAAATGTAGTGATGCACAAGCCTCAGGTCATTGAAATTAAATAGGGCCTGTACTTACAGCCCCAGCCTTAACTCACTGATACTAACACCAGCAATAATTTAAAGTAAGATGGAAGCTGCGTATGTCATGTACACAGAATCAATCATTACGGTTGACAGCAGTCAACGCCATTACCTTCATTGTCCTCATCATCATCGTCAGAGTCCACCACTACATCCCCCTCCCCTTCTTCCTCTTCCTCGTCTTCGTCTTCAAATTCAACTGCCACACCAATCTCCCTGCAGATTTAAATCAGAACAGCCTATCTTTGACGGCTGAGGCTGAACTAAATCAGCGCTTTTGATACAGCGGTGTTAATTAAGCATTTGTTTAAGAAAACAATGGTATCTCAAGGTACAAGAGGTGCTAGCCAGCAGTCATTGACAATGGTATCTCAAGGTACAAGAGGTGCTAGCCAGCAGCCATTGACAATGGTATCTCAAGGTACAAGAGGTGCTAGCCAGCAGCCATTGACAATGGTATCTCAAGGTACAAGAGGTGCTAGCCAGCAGCCATTGACAATGGTATCTCAAGGTACAAGAGGTGCTAGCCAGCAGCCATTGACAATGGTATCTCAAGGTACAAGAGGTGCTAGCCAGCAGTCATTGACAATGGTATCTCAAGGTACAAGAGGTGCTAGCCAGCAGCCATTGACAATGGTATCTCAAGGTACAAGAGGTGCTAGCCAGCAGCCGTTGACAATGGTATCTCAAGGTACAAGAGGTGCTAGCCAGTAGTCATTGACAATGGTATCTCAAGGTACAAGAGGTGCTAGCCAGCAGTCATTGACAATGGTATCTCAAGGTACAAGAGGTGCTAGCCAGCAGCCATTGACAATGGTATCTCAAGGTACAAGAGGTGCTAGCCAGCAGTCATTGAGTGTTCATACTCTGTTGTGACTTACGTGTCCATTGGATTATCAACACCTCCACCCTCTGGCTCCTCCCCTTCTGCCACCCAGTCTGTGATAAGCTTGCTATAAACCTTCAGGTTAGCAAACTTCTCGCCTGGCAGGGCACCCAGCAGTGACTCAACCTCCGTTTGCTTCTCTGGATCTTTTAGTCGATCGTTCTTCAGGACTGCCAACACTTCCTCTGCAGCACCTCTCAGTACATCCTGTGGATTTTATGTCCAATCATTTACTTAACATAGTCAATACCTAACACCTGAAATTCAAACTGGCAACCTTTAATATGGAACAACAAACCAGAAATATACAGATAACACAATCCTTAAGACCTGCGCTGGCACCTGAGGTTGTTCTCCAAATTGTTCATGGATGAGCGATAGAAGGCCTTCATAAGCACGCGCAGTCTCTTTGGTCTTTGGCCTACACACATTGTCAACTTGCCTACTCAGTGATTGCTCAGCATGCAAAAAGATCAAGTCAAAGCCTCTTTTTCATTTTACATCCAGCATCCCTGTTATAGCTAAATTACTACAGGATGTTAACCTAGAATAGTGTTGCATATGTGAACTACATAGAACTGTCAAATTTACCGGTATATTGCAGCGCTGTCAACATTCAGGACATTCATTCCAGTTGACCGCCTGACCTTGCTGCTGGGCATGCCGTATTCATCTAGCTCCTACAAATTAGTGATAGATATTGATAATCAGACACCCAAAGACTCCACAAATGAATGACTTCAGGGTTTTAGAGAAATAGTCTTTATACAACCACTGACCTGTTGTTGCTCCTTGGCCTGTCTCTTCTTCTTTGCGGCCTTCTCAAGTTTCTCTTTATCTGCAGGTGGCTTCTCTCTCTGTGCCCTATCTCCCATCTTACCCTTCATGCGTCCCCACAGCGTCTCTGGCTCCCCACTTGGTTCATGCTGATCGCGTGTGCGATTCTCACTTGTGAGGACCAAGGTAGAGTTCTACATGGATTCATGAAATCAGTGTTTTGTTGCTTGGATATGCCAAAGTTTTAGGTTTTCTCTCTTGGATTAATTGTGTATAGATCCTTCATGGACTGCAGTGCTCCGATCTCGCAAGGTTCAGTAGATCACCGCAACATGAGAACGGTATGATCCAACAGTAATGAAATAGCTTTATAAAATTCAAGGTTGAAGAAAGCCTCATCGCCGCATAGATGTCAGGAGGGTATCAGAAACTCACAGCAGCGTAGTCATACTGCTTTAGACGAGCTTGCGCCTCAGCTCCTCCACCAAACTTGTCTTTCTCGCGCATGGACATTTCTGGTTACGATAGCTTGACAGTAAAAAATTGTGATTAAAACATAACATAAAAAGTCATAGTTTTGTACTTGACATTGTCTGTACAAATTACCGTTGCGTCAGAGTAAGGATCGTTGAAGCCCGAATACTTGCCGTACTCTAGTGTGAATCTTTCCCAGACTCGCCCACCAGTTGGAAAGGAGGGCTTGCAACTTGCACCTCGATTATATCAGCGAGTATAAAACATATCAGTCTGTTTTAATTGTCAGTGCACAGACATCAAGATCACAAATCACAGGGATGGAGCATGACACCCGAGTCCTTTTCCAATGCTTGAGTCGCTCCTTGACAGAGACTGAGCTTGCTGAGGACATCATGGAGCACTGCAATCTGTCAGGCATCTCTTTTAAGAGCCTATCGCGCGGTTCTCACACAGCAAGTGAGATAGCATCAAAACTCTTCCTTACTGAGGATGAAGCCATACGTCTAATTAGGGAATGCTTGAGGCACTACGAGTCTAACGCAGAGACTGGAGAACCAGGTGAGGAAACTGATGGTTTTTTTCTTACATCTTCGTTGCGCTGTTAGAACACTCATCTCATATAATATTTAATGACGTGACACAGAAATCATGCTGGTTATGGACGCCGAGAGTGGCGAAGACAGGCACGCCACGGGAGACTCCTGGCCAGAGCCCTTAGAGCCACCTAAGGACGAATCTTTCGAGAGCCCACCGGTATCACCCCGCAAGAAAATGCCAGCTGACATCAAACTGGATGACATCCCTATCAAGCATGAAATGGGAGAAGCTGCCGTGAAACTGGTTCTGGGCTTCAGAACTGAAGCAAAGAAGCCGGTCAATGACCCTGCTGTGACAAAAATCTCCACACCCAGCAAGGTGATCAGGACAGCAGCTAATATAAATCTTAGGGCTTCATGCCCAGCGTTGCCACTCAAGTCTCCAGCTCCTTTCCTCAGTCCCCGTGATGGGCCTTCCTACCTGCGTGCAACCGCCGCCCAACAAGCAAAGATGAAAAATGCACCAGACCCAGCCAAGGTGAGGATTTCAATTATATCATCTGTTGTAGAGTCAGATGATACAATGTGCAGGCAGTTTTTTAAAACTTCCACCATTATCTTAGCGGTTTTTTATTCTGAAGTGTGAATAAAGGTTTAGAGTTCCTTATGACAGGAGCTGCCCAATACTTCAGAGGCTGCAAAGTCAAAGAATAAGGCCTACAAGAACGTGCTGGCAAGGCTTTTTGCTCCCACCGCCAACTTCCTAGCTCGCATGACGAACCGAAACAAGATGCCAGGGAAGACCCAGGCTGGAAAGAGTGACGTTCTTCGGCAGTCCATGATGGAGCGCATCCTGAAGAGTCCACCTGTGAGTATTGCGTGAATATAAAAAGTTTAAATAAATGAAACTAAGTTGTACTGAGGCAAAATAAACTAAGGAATGAGTGCAGATAATACACCTAATACTCATGTAGGGGAATATACACATCAAGTAAGTCAGATGTCGGAAAAGCCCTCTCAACTTTCATCTGCAAGTTTATGAGGAGAATACCTCATGCACTTTCCCTGAACACTTCTCAACCTTACAAATGCTGTGGTGTGCACTCATCAGGGTCAGCGTGTGACAGAGGCGAAGCCTTTTTCCACTCACGTGGTCTCTCAAAAGGCAGCAGATATTGCTGGGAGGCTGACCACTGAACAGGCTGCTTTGTTGCAGGCACAAAAGAACATGTTCAAACCACATGCTGTACCAAAGCATGTGCATGAAAGCAGGCCTATTGAAGGCATACGAGTGGTGACGGCGCCCAAAAGCCCTGAGCAAATCTTTGAGGTTTGTTAAAAAAAAATCGAATTGATTATGCTTATCTTTGCAGATCTGCTGTGGTGGTATCTGTACTTATCAATAACTGTGTCTCCCGTGCATAACCTTCAGCCTTTCAACATGGAGAGTCAAAATAGACATGCTGCTGAGGTCCAGAAGCGCAGCGCAGACCTTCAAACTGCTAAGAAGGTTGAGGAAGAGGCCCGCAAATTCAGGGCCATGACTTTTGACAAAACTATTGTGGGTAAAACAAATCCTTATTCAGTTGTTTCTGCTTGAAGTGGTTCAGTGTTTGTGTTACTACCTGTGTATAACATCATTTTATTACAAATTGCTGTATACACACTTAAAGGAATCCAGGCTGCAAGCTTAAGCCCTGAACATGTAGTGAATGTATTTCTGCTAGGTGGAGAAGCCCACCACACCCCGCAAGCCTGAGCCGAGGGCTGTTACTGTGCCCACAGCACCTCATCTCAGGGTGGTGGACCGCAATGAGCACTACCTCAAGGAGGTGGAGCCTGCGAAGAAGGCTAAGATGACAATGCTTGAGCGTCAGAAGCAGGTGAATAGCAGAACATGGTGCAGAGACCAATGATGCTTCAGGCCTCTTAAACTGTAATCCCAAACGTGAAAAGAGGATGACCCAAAGTAAGCAATTAAAGGTTGAGTTGTCAATGTGTACAGCCTTGTACATTCATTAAGGTACAGGCTTCACAGATTTTCTGTTGATTGATCATCACGCAGGAGGAGCGAGAACGCGAGATCCAGGCAGAGGAAGCCTACTTAGCTGAGAAGCTGCGCGTGCAAGAGGAGGAGAGGTTGCATGATGAAGCTTTGGACAAAATGAGCGTGAAGGAGCTGCGCAAGTGAGTCTTGAGGCAACAAGGAGCATGTACATGTGCACTGCACAGGATATTGTTAACACATGGGAATAAGTGCATCTTGAATGCATCACATGTTTGCATGTCCTGCATTTTAGATTGATCTCAACTATCAGAGAATGTTTTTAGAGTTTTCAACACATTTACAGCCCACAGCTCTCTTGCTGTTTGTTTATTCCCCATGCATGAAATATAATACCCTATTCTTTTATGTCTGGGCAGACGCCCAGCCCAGCTTGAAGGAGTTGTCATTATGCACTTTGAAGGTCTGTTGGAATCAGTTTCTTCCTAATTTGTCTTGTCAGGAGTCTGGTGTTCAAGGCCAGGGACATGCCCAAGTTTAATAAGCCCTTCACCCCTGATCGCTCAAAGTCCGCTCAAGTTACTCAGTCACTCGATTTCAGCTTTAGGACTGACCTTCGTCTTGGCAAGGTTGCCTGCCTGAAAGAGCGAGAAGACCAGGCCTCACCTGAGCTACAATCTATGATGGCACATGGAGGTGGCTATGGTGCTGATCCATTCATGGCCAGTCTGCGAAGCTCAGCGAAGACCAGTCCTCAGAGTGCTGCTATGAAGAATCAAAGATCTGGTAACAGCCCCCGGTCTTCTCTCAAGCTACCCTTCTCCCCCTCAGGAATATCCCGACTGGCAAGTAGCAGAATCAGCAACCTCCAGGACTGATTGTGTTGTGAGACTGTACAGACGACCATGCCAGATAGGTTTTCTTTGAAATGAAGGCTCTCGATGCTCTCTTCAACATAATACAGTACCTATAATGTGAAGCCGATTGAAGAAGCGGATTGAAGAAGCATGCAATGCTGCACTATAGTAATGTTGCGCATTTAAGCATAGTTGTAATTTGAACATTTGTATCTAATCACTCTTCTCTCCATTCCAACCATTCGCTCGTCATTATAACTTTCCAGATTCACTGCTTGTTACGTGAAGTCATATTTTGATTCCTGTAATTGTAAGCTTGAAGAATATGCAAATGAAAAGTTCGGGGAACTTGCTACCGAACTCATACGATCAAATCTTCTATAATGTGATAGTTATCAATTTTGTTTTAGCAGATCCTGTCATGACGCCGTGTGGCTGGTGCCCCCCCTGTGATGCATGACAAGACATGGCCTCGTCACGATCATCGGCCGTCTCCGATAGATTTTGTTCAATCAAATATTTGAACTCGTCACAACCATCACAGTGATGTTGTAAAAATTCTCAATCAATTTCTATTTGAATTCTTAGGATGCTTCATCGCATCGATGTCTCCGTTAAAAGCGTCGATTTCATCGACAGCACCTTATTTAGAGAGAAGTGCCACAATGAGGTGTCTCTACGTTACTGTTTATAAATAACACTATGATCATGTCCAAATGTCTCCCGGGGCCTAAGTAAAAGAACAGAGAGGCATGTATCAGTGTACACGAACGCGATTAAGAATGATGGCCATTTTTGAAATTCTTTTGTTCACAATTTATAACCCAGCTACAATTAACAAATATATTGCCACCTCTTGCAACAGGTTCGATCGTAGACGACATGATTCGGCCTGTATCAGTCGTAACTAATGCTAGCCATAACGAACGAACTCAGGTCCATAATCCGCCTGTCAACGAGAGCCTGGACCCTTTGATGTCTCTAGATTCTAAGAAGCTGTGGACGCAGCAGGATGCAAGTAATGCCACCTCTCAGCAATTGCATGGTCAGCAGCTGGTTTCTCCTATGGATGAGGTCATTTCATGGAGCAGTAAGGAGCATTCGCAAGGGCGTGGCATTTGGTCCCGCCTCCCTGAGCATCTTGTACTTTACTACAGACAACAAGCAGACCCTCAACTCAGCAATCACCACCCAGCTGCCAAGAGCCTTGGGCCTGCAGTTGAATGCATCGTTGCTAATACATCTCCCTGCTTTTGGTCTTTTAACAATGCTGGAGCTCCAAAAAATAATTCAATATTGATCAACTGTACAGCAACAAGCAGCAATAGTGCTAGTATATCCCTTCCTGATAGTAATCCTTGTACTCCTGGAACCTGCTCACTGACCGCCGTCACAGCAGCCAATGATGGCAGGCTGAGTTGCCTGAGTCGCAGCAATACATTGAAAAGCAATTTCTGCCACCAGATGACGCATCAGGTTACTTCACCAGACTGCCTGTCTGATCGGTTAAGGCATAGATATGTAACTTTGTGTGATGAGATGTTAGTTGATCCAAGAGGCAACAATTGCAGCAAGAACCCTATGATGGCGGGCTATGTATTCAGCAGTTACCCACCTTTACAGATGAACTTCAGCCCTCCAGCATTTCAGTCAACAGGGTCAGGGCTGACAGGTGAGGACTTGAAGCCTACACCGCCCGGTAATGATCAGATTGCAGCAGCACAACAAGTGTGGACTACAACAGCACCACAACCTTCATCTGCTATGTCGCTGCCAGAACCAAAGAGCAGGCGGGAACAGCCGCCGCCCCTCAACTCTTTACAGCAGCACCGGAACTTGTCGCCAGCTGTCTTATCGCGGATGTATGTAGATGGTAACTCTGTACCCTCATTACAACTGAAGGATGTATATGATTCTTATCCGGCAATAAACTCAATAGCAGCAGTACAGAACCTGCATGAGACCCTCTGGCAGCATTCAAGTCAGAAGCATACCAATAGTCCAAACGACAGTGTGAAAGGTCAGGAAGCTCCAACAGCGGGTTTTGATGCAAACAAAGTCCTTGTTGACACACCCTCCAGCACAATGTGTACAGCACAAAGCAGCCACAGCAGTGATTGTACCACGACAAGAGACTCTCCAACAATGTCTTCTCCTGACCCTGACTTCCAGAAGGTAGAAGAAAAAGCTGTAGTCAACCAGCAACCTGAGGCGGCCTGCTCCCAGTTAGCAGAGGAGGAGACTGCAAGCTTTGCCACAGTCCTTGTCAGCAGTAGCCTATCTTCAGGTTCTACATCGCTGCCCTCCAATCATCAGAGGCAGCAGGCTTTAATTACCAGGGCAGGCCCACCAGCTGTTGGAGCATCATCTCCTAATTGCCATGTATTAGGAAATAGTACCCAAAATCAGGCATCTGATCCTGCTGCAGGCAAGACGTGGGATGACCTGCCTACCAAAGTTAAAGATGCAGCAAACAACTTGGTCCAAGACTGCGAGCCCTTCATCAAGGTATCACCTAGCGAGAATTTGTCATAACGTTTGCCTCTTCAACACATGTTGCTGCGGTCATGTCAAGTCTCAGATTGTAAGATCTATATTTCAACAACTCCAGCTACTCCTTTAGCTCCTTTATCTACTACTGCTAACTTGTAAGCTTGCAATTATGCAGTGTACATCTATTTTGTACTTGACTGCTGCCCTGAAATAAGGTCTACTTAAAACTTAAAGATGACATGAAACTCTACCCATGTTCTGAATGCAACAAGATGCTACATTTTGATGCTGGAGTACGATACTGGCTGGTTCAGTTAACAAGCACCTTTGGTGCATCAGAAGCAATGGCTGGCCTCAGTGCTATTGCTGCATCCACTAATCTGGGAGCTGTCAGGTGAGAGTTACACACAGATTGGGAAGATTCTGATCAGTCAGTGAAAGAGTATTATTTGAGCATTGTATATTTGAAATATTTGACATGAAAAAGCGGATCAATACTCTGTATCAACTCAGAGTGCTGGGTTGTTATTTATGACATGCTATGCATGCTGCTGTGTGTTCAATGCTTAACTCTCTCTCTGTGTCTGCCAGGAACATGAGAGCCTTCATCACAACTCGCCTGATTGACCACTACGAGCAGCTCATCTGGGCACAAGGTAATAAGCTACTTAGTAAAGGCAAACGGACTACAACTGTCAATGTGTGAACAAGCATTTTAACTTGCAAAACAATCAGCTGACACAATGTGTATGATCAGTGTTTCTATTTCTTGCCTGATTCTTGTAAGGATGCCATTTTGAATTAAAGAGCCTTTGTAGAGCCCTCAATTTATAACAATAAGGAGTAAGTATGCTAAATTTCTGGGCCTATTTTGATACAACAATTCAATCATATCAGTTGCTGCTCGAATGCAGACCCTTCAGGATATGCCAACAGCAAACTGACACAAGAGCAGTACAACATGGTGGACAGAATCATATCTTCCAAACAGCAAGGGCTGCTCTGGTCACACTTTGATCCAAAGGTGTAACTCCTGGAGCACATGCTTATTATGCTTAACTACATTATCTGTCGCAACAAAAAAGATGAATAAGTCCAGCTTATACTTCTGCCTGCTTCTGATTGTAATTGGGACACTGTCCCCAACAGGTTCTAGCCACAGTACATGATCTGGGTAGTACTGAGTACACTGAATCCAGGCTGCAGCGCCTATCAGCCAGAGAGCTGGCAGCTGTGAAGAACATACCTGCTTACCTGTACACACTCCTGAGGTTAGTGCGAGATACAACATGCATACCTAGAAACATGTCTGAGGTCACCGAGAGGTACACGAAGAAACTGGCCCGCACCAACCAATCCTTGAGGATTTAAATGAGTGACTAGTCAAAAACATTCCTTGCATGATTTAGGGGGAGCTACATCTACTTTCTCTTTACATGTTGGACGCAATGTTCAGTAGTTGTTAAATGTGTAGAAGCAGGGATATTGTCTATCCATCTGACAGTAGACATGTCTCTCTTCTTGCAGCAAGCGCGGGAAAACAGCTCGCCAGGCGGCAGCTTCAAAAGCTGCTACTGAAATAGCACTGTCTCTACATTCCTCACCTCACAACCCAAGCATTGGAGCATGTACAACAAGAGGCTCCAGCCAGGCGAGGTCAGGCTCCCTCCCAGCGTCATCAGCTCACTTGCCCTTCCACCGTTCAGTCTCCCTGGAAGAGTCTGGATCTAAGCCAGCACCATTCTGGAGCCCAGCAGGAGAACGAGGCAGCAGGAAACACACTCTTATGAGCATGATTAGCACGCCAGTGATTGCAGGGACAGGTGGGAGTCATGATGTTAGGAGAGAGGGTGTCAGCCGCAGCGTATCCAGCTCTCTGCATCCCCTCAGCATGCATCTCTGAGCTGTTACGAACCGAAGTTCTGAGGTGATGGTGCTAGCGTACATCAGCCTTTGATTGATCTCTGGATAGACGCCGCTGAGATCCTTGAAAAAATTACAACAATAACTGACAAACGTGATGAACAGAAAATAAGGATACGCAGATGCAGATGAACGATTCTGAGTTCTTTTGATCTAACTGTATCGTATGAATGATGAATAATTTTCGTCTTGGTGTTCGCCTTGCTTGCCACAAAGCACGTCTATCTACCTGCTCAAGTTTGTGGCCGTACTGAATTTACTAGCGAGTGGCATGAAGCTTTGAAAGGAATTGTCACTGATGGTAACTAGAGTCTTTAAAAAATTGGAGATAAATCGAGATTGTGTCTTCTTTCATAAGATAATATCAGGGCAGAACTTCAACTTCTCCTGTAGGACCCATCGTAGCTTAAAAAGACAGTATTCAATCAATGCGGGAATGAATGCAGGGATGGACTTTCCATTAGAGCAGCTAATCACATCCATCCATGCCTGCCCTACTAAAGCAGTCATAGTAGTAACTGGTGGTGCAGTGCAAGCTTCCTCATGGCTTCTCTCAGTACCAGGTGCCAGTAACACAGTAATAGAGGCTTTAGTCCCTTATGCCAGGGAGAGCCTTTCAAGCTTTCTGGGTCATGAACCTGAGCAGTTTTGTTCTGAGTCCACAGCGATACAGATCGCAAAAGCAGCCTTTCAGAGAGCCGCTGCTCTGTCTACTCTGAGCACGCCCATATTGGGTGTGGGAGCAACATGTGCACTGGCATCAGTGCCAATCAAGCGTGGTGATCACAGAGCCTATATAGCCTGCCATGGCTCCTTCGGGACTCGTGTAACTTCAATTAATTTAGCTAAGGTTAGATTGGGGCAAAAGATGACATGAAGCATGACTTACCACATTTCTTGTTTACAGCACCCTTCTACTGTACTCTCTTTGAATAGCCTTCTTTAGTACTTCTTCAATCTCAAATAGAAGGCACTTCAAAAAACCTTGCTAGGCCCTTGAACACAATTTCAATGCCCTCCATGTTTCCAGGGAGCACGCAATCGGATGGCAGAGGATGATTTAGTGAGCCGAGCTCTCATCAAGCTTGTCGCACAGAGCATGGATTTGGACATTACTGCATTCACTCTTCCTCTTGTTCTTGAGGGAGCAACAGCAGCAGAAGGACAACAACCAGTGGCAATATCTGATGTTGTCCATCAGTCTTTAATTGCTATGAGTGATCCCATTTCTGATCTCCTAGAGGGTAAAGTGCAATGTGTGGAGTACAGTCCTAATGGAAGTGTGGTTGTTGATGCACCAAGGAACCAGAAGATAGTGCTGTCAGGCTCCTTCAATCCTTTGCATGATGGTCACAAGAAGATGCTCAATACGGCGGTTGAGCAGTTTGGGGCAGTTAAAGGGCTTGAGGGCTGCTTTGAGCTGTCCATTGGTAATGCAGATAAGGGCATGCTCACAGCAATAGAAATCAGGAAGCGAGTACGTCAGTTTATTTCAGCGGGGCTCCCAGTTGTGTTGACCTCAGCACCTCTATTCGTTGAGAAAGCAGGTCTCATGCGCAGCTGTAGGTTTGTGGTGGGCTATGACACTGCAGTGCGGATGGTGATGCCAAAATATTACAACAATTCTTTCACACAAATGTTGCTGGACTTCTCGAGGCTGAGGGAATGCGGATGTAGCTTCATAGTTGCAGGCAGGCTTGACAGCGGGACTGAATCATTCAAGGGTCTTTCTGATATTGATGTGCCTCTAGAACTTGCTGATCTGTTTGAATGCATCCCAGAAGAGGTATTCCGCTTAGACATCTCCTCAACAGAGCTAAGAAAGAATTTGGCTCCAGAGGCCATGTAGATGGTTTAAATGTGGGTAATACGTGGATGATAAGCCCTAACTACTGTTTTTAAGTAGTGATAATGGTATACTAATAGACTAAGCAGTCTTGGTGTGGGCAATTTGACAATGATGATTGAGAAGACGTCTCATGCTTTTTGACCCTGGTATTGTTAACCCCTTCATGTAAAGAGCAAAACTTCGACCTTGAAAGTGGACTAGGCTGTTAGATAATCCCCACTGTACGTGCCCAGCTTAGCTAGTTTGGCTAGAATGCTGCTGCTGAGGTTCACATAAATTGGAAAGTTAGTTGCGACACTACATGCATCATCTCGAGGGAGATAATGTTTGGAGAAAAGGCTCAGTGGAGACAAAAATTATCACATAGATGACAGAGGAAGTGTCAGAAAAATAAATGAAACATTCATATGATATGATGTACAGCCTGTCATGACTCTCAACAACTCTAAGTTTCTCCTTCTCCAAACTCTCTTGAAATAAAAAGTAACTTATGCAATGCAATTACTCTCCATGCCCTTTCCTGTCAATGAGTACTGCTAAGTACTTGCATTGAAAATCCCATCTTCCATCTCTCCTCCCTGCAAGAACCCTCTGCACATTTATCATTCTCTCACTACCCGCATTATGTTCCTATACCCGCTGCTCTCTATGTGCTCCATCCCTGCTCTTTAATCGTCAACACACACAACTACTGCTTGCGAAGCGGTATGGCCATCATGCTTGGTTGCCTTTTTTAATGACTGCTCTCCCCCAAGTAGACTGGAACAAGATAAAGAAAAGCAGGGCTGCAGGAATGCCTCGTCATCTGCACGAGCTGCAGGCGCCTGGAACAACAGAGATTGGCACTGTGTTGGTCAACAATAGCATGATGCAGCCATTTTCCCAGCATTTTTGAATAATTGTCAATACTTAGTAGAAGCAGGGACCAAAAGCAGTGAGCCAAGATCTGGACATGCATTCAGAACCCAATGATCACAACAGTAATGTTTTCATTATATTAGACGTAGCCCTTGATCTCTCACCCACATGTCCTGACAGTCCTCTATGTTATTATTCATCACCTCTGTTCCACCCCAAATTACAACGGCTAAACTAACAGGACATGTGTTACCTGTCCAAATACAATGTTGCAAGACAAATTTGAAAAATCAGGTTCCAGGGTTGTGGGAAGGCCTGCCTCTTGTGTGAAGAAGGATTGGGTTGGTGCTTTACAGAGATTTAGACACGCTAATTGGCAACCACTCTGCAACACACATGGGTTATTCAAGTAGTTTCAGTAGTAAGATGAGGCAAGAGCATGGCCAAAAGTAAAAAGGACCAAATTTGACTGCAGTAGTGTCCATCTTGTGAATTCATCATCCCATTTATGGATCAAGAGCAACGAGGAGAAGTGATTACATTACTTGTTGGTCATACCACTTACTGCCTCAAGGTATCTGCACTTCTTGATGTGTAGAACACTAGCTTGCTCCCTGAAATTGCCGTCAGGTCCCAGGACAGTGGTCTTATGAACCTCGGTCTCACCCACCAGCCATGGGAACATCTGATTTGGCACAAAAATGGTTCATGCACAACATTATCTTTTCGTCTAGTAACAAGTGCAAGAGATGCTTAACGCACTAGTTAGAAGACCTTGAGGCAATGGAAGCGCCTTGATGAATGATAACACATGGCCTACTGCACTAACCCATGAAGCAGCCCAGGCATTGAGCTCAGCCACCTGCTTGGAGCTGCCCCCATGCTTGCCCAAAAGCAAGCGCAGTCTACTCACAGGCAACAAGAGGAGGATAAGCTAGCTGGGCGTTAAGCTCACACATTTCAAGTGATGTATTTTGACATGTAATGCTATCTAATGCGCCCTTCAGCCATTTAAGTGTCGACCTTGGACAAAGCAATGCACTAAATAATCATCAATTTCACATATTCAAACAATGCAAGCAGAAAAAACCTTGTCCGGTCCTTCTCCTATCAACTAAAAAATCTTGAGCCACTTACAAACCACTGCCCCCCGGTATGCTGCTGTTCAGTGCCCTCTTGATCAAAGCTTCTTGTTGATCAACTGTTCTCTTGTTACCCATGATGGCCTTAGCAACCCTCACAAAGTCTTCATACTGACACAGCACCGGCAGGTGGATTGGTTGACCCTCTTTGCGCAGTTGATGATTCAGCGCTATGCAGAGGACTGTCAGCAGTATTCTGTTCAATATGCTATCATGGTACACTGTCTTGGGATGTAATCTTGGGTTGTACAGCTGATGCTGGCCTTGAAGGTCCTCAGTTGCAGATGCATAGTCTCCAGATCTCCTGAAGGGGCGTACTTTCATGGATACTGGCGCAACTGCTGTGATTAAGGGTAGAGACCTGTACAAAGCATCAGCTCTGAGCTGAAGGATAATCTCCTCCCCCGCTGGCCACTCGGGGAAGGGAAGTGCGCTTGCCAATATATATTGGGCCTTCAAGAGTTTGCACTGCTGCATTGGTAGGCCTTTGACAATCCTCACTACCCTTGCATTATGATGATTACCGCTGATAGATGTAGCTTTTAAAATCATGAAGTTAGGCCCTGTACTTCACCAAGATTGACAGCATGGGGCATGGGCAAGTATAGATTTAACGATCGCAACATAGTTACATAAAAAGTCAGCGTATTCTACAAAAAATACTGTTACTGGAAAAATATGTATGACCACATAGTCTCAGAGTGTGTGATCACCGGAATGTCGTACCCACGTCGGCATCGGTTTCAAAACAGTAATGCCAAAACTATTATTTCATCGCATCTTTGATTCTCAAACTAAAGCGTGAAAGTAGAAATACACCATATTCGTTTATGTGAATGTCCGTCGCGTCCTCCTAAGAAACCGTTTTGAGACTGCCTGTAGAGTCGCATGTGAAAACCTAGGGGCCTGTTTAATAAATGAATTTTGAACACGTTTTTTATCCGCGTAAGATTTGTCGGGCGATGAGCTGCTTTGAATGTTTTACCGTCGTGCTATGCCTCGCGGGTAACTCTGTTGCATACATTGGAAATCGCGTAATGTATCTGAATGTCACGTATTATTTTATTCAGGCACAGCTCTTGCCAACAGCCCGTCACCCAATGCTAGATGTGAGTAATTATATATACCTAGGTAGTTATTGTTTCAATGATTCTGATATTTTGGATCTCATTTACTCTTTTAAACTTGCAATATGTCCCTTTTCATTTTAGCCTTATATCCAGCCCTACACCCTCCTCCACCTCCGCCTGCACCGCCAATACCTATGACGCCGCCTGACACGCCGCCTCCCGATACTCCTTATGAACAGCCACCATCATATGAGCCAAGCCCAATGACTCCACCATACCAACCAGACCCTATAACTCCAAGCCCGCCGCCCTCAAGTCCCACTGTTCCTCCTGAGAATCCTCCACCCTTATGGCCCACCTGGCCTCCTTGGCCACCCTCTCCTCCAAGCCCACCACCACATCCTCCGCTGGTTCCTTGGCCGCCATGGCCCCGAGACCCTGACAGCCCGCCCACTACGCCTCCTTCCCCTCCTTCCTCACCTTCACCTCCCCCAACACCCCCACGACCTCCACCCAATCTCCCTCAAACCCCAGCACTGCCTATGGCACCCCCAACTCCCCCTCCTCACCCACCTTGGCCACCTGGTAAAATTCCTCCATCTCCGCCCCCTTCCCCTCCACCTCCACCTCCTCCTCCTCCACCTTCTGGAGCTGCCTACATTTACATCCTGAGCACGGCTATCACAAACTGCGGGACATTACCTCCTGATCAGAACCCATTCACTATGAACGCATTCCGATTAGCATTCTCAGCAGGTAAGTGCTGACGTCTTTGGTGCTATGGTATGATCATCAATAAGTGCAGTGTTTTCACCTGTTTTTCTAACTGCGTTTCATAGCTTAATACAGCACTCTGCAATTTTAAAAATGCAGGGGTTGGGTCAGTTTTAAATCCCACACCAGACCCCTCTGTCATCTTATGCCAAAATCTTGGATCCGGTCTTTACATCACTATCCCCATGCACACTCTGAGTGCAGTGGAGGTAGCTATGTCAACTCCCTAGATTGTGAAAATACCTCAATTCACACCAAGAATTCAGTTCAAAATGTAGTGCTATCTTTGAGCAACAGTTCTTGATGGTGCATTTTATTACACACTCCATCAGTCATCCTTCCGCTTGCTGCTGCATTTCTGCATGTCTTGCCCTTGTATTTTGGTCACTACTTATCACTCCTCTGCACGTTGCAGACCCTCTTGAACTACTTCTCAAGTTTCTGGCCCATGCAAGGATACGTGGAAGCAGCAGGACTACCTTGTGGGACCTCCCTTGCCCTTTTGTGAGATCCTTTATCTGTTTTTGATTACTAAATTTTTCTGGATGTCACACTGTAGTTTCCATATAACAAAGCAAGTAGCTTGCACTATGTCTCATGGATGTCTTCACATCCCTGCAGATCTTCTTTTGGTTACATGGTGTCTGGATTTTACTGCGCTAGTACGCCCATTAACACAGTTGGTCCATTTTTTCTTGGCAACAAAACTGTGATCCCATCCCTTTGCTGCAGGCAAGTACACAGCTTGGAACATTTTTGACATCCATGATCATGCATGTTCTGACCTGTGTTGTGGCTGCTCTTAAACATAATCTTCTTGATCAAATCAGAAATTAGACATAAATGTCTTATTTGAGACGTAGGATTTCTACAAAGTTTATGATCCATTTTGTCTGTCTCACACTCAGCCCACCACCGCATCCTCCGCCTTCTCCTCCGCCCATCCCTCCGCCGTCCCCGCCACGCCTACCCCTCCCTCCTGGAGTGGTCTTACCACCTTCACCTCCTCCACCCCCACTTCCACCCTCTCCAGTGCCTCCCAGCCCTCCTCCCAGGACACCATACCATCCACCCTTCCCATCACCTCCGCGGCCTCCAAGGCCACCTCCACGCCCCCCTCAGCCTCCTGCACCCCCTCAGCCACCAAGCAGTGAGAATTATGCATGTTTGCAGTCAAAAAATGAGGCATACATGTATTAACCTGAAGAATATCATTGCCAACTAGGGCTGTCATTGCATCTCAAATGAATAGTATAAGCATAAAAAGACAATGAATGTTCTATCATCTTATTCACAATCTTATTTTTGTAGCGTTATGCCCTTCACCTCACCTTACATGGCAATCACACTGATTGTTGCTATTGAGTTCAGGTCCTCCAGGCTACAGCAAGCCTGCAGCACCTTCTTCCCCGTCTTTCCCCACTGGCTGGTTCAAACCACCCCCCCCACCCCCACATGTTCCGCGCAGTCCTCACGCACCATTCCCTTCACCTCCTGGGACACCACCGCTCACATATGGCCAAACAGTACAGCTTTCTCTAGTGCTGACGGGGTCAAACTTTACAAGTGTCTCTTCATCACCTTCAGAAAGTTCAAGTCTCAAGGTACATTCTATGTTGTAGGATTTGTTTGGGCCTTTCTGCTATGATGATCTCTGTAACTTAATAATGAGCAGCATTGGATTCTATTGATTTGATTGTTCTTTTGCTATGATTGCCCTATATGTCTTGTTTGGTAACTTGATGATGAGCATCTTGTGATCCTGATCACCATAATTCCTGATGTGGGTCTGTAGGCTGCACTATGTAGCTTCCTAGCCTATGACACTGGTGGAGTGTGTGCTATAACCTCCATGGCTGTACAAAGCACCAATATACAGCTCAACGTACTGATGGGACCTGGACCTGGTAGTACCTTGTCTGAAGTGACCTCAGTGCTGCAATTATATGCACAGACTGATCTCAACACAAATCCGTCTAACATACTGCAAACGTATGGAGCTGTGTGAGTATGAATTAGTGCTGAGATATGTGGATATTGAAGGTAACATGAGGTCGGGCAGCAGAATTAGCAAAGATTGTTATCAGCTGAGTATCTGATCTCTTTGATGATTTGCAGGCGGGCTTCCATTCAACTTCAAGGTCTCTACTCTCTGCCTGCAACGCCTTTAAATCATCCCCCACCACCTCCTCCCCCACCGCCGTTGCACACAACACCATCCCCCACACAGAGGTTATCTCCAGTAATGCTTGTACCTGCTACAAAACTACTCTCGCCCCCCTTGCCAACACCATCATCCACAAATGAGGTGTCTCCTCCTCCTTCCCCACTGCTACTCTCGCCCCCTCCTCCATCAACCAACGCTAAGTTAGCACCTCCAGCTCCCCCATCTCCTCCAGTTGCCCCTGTCCAGCCCTCATCCTTAACAGCTTCCTTTGAAAACGCATCAGCAGTAGGGAGCCAACCCTTATCAGGGCCCCAAGCGGTAAGATTCAAAATCATCAAGAGAAGTCTGAAGGCACATCAAGTTACGTTCATGATTCCTTTTTATTAAAGCTATTTTTATGACATCTTGTGCCAGTAACCAGGTTTTAACATTCCTTATCTTGCTTTCTTCAGCAGTAGTCACTTCTTTGACAGATTCAGGTAATGTTAAGAAGCATGGCCTGCGTTGCTGTTTTGTTACTCCTGTAAGAGGACTTGCATCATCTCCCATGATGCTCTCATGCAGGAACAAGCAGTTTCATCTGCTAGTCAGCCAATGGGGCTGGTTGCTGCATTGGCTGTTGCAGCTGGAGTCTTAGGTATATCAGCTGCAGTCATCCTTTTCACATTCTACAAGAGGTCAGCTCGAAGAAGAGGAAGTCTGAATGGATCTACTGGAAAGGAGGTAATGCAAAAGAATTGCAACCTAATTCATGATGTGATGATACTTACCAGCCAATTAGATAGTTGTACAATAACCTCTGATATACCAAATGAAATCATGTTACACACACTCTCTATGCACATCTAGTGTAATCATTTGTGTATAATGTGCATTCAGGATTTTAGCAGGAGGCATTTCAGTGATTCAAAGCAAGCAGCAGACTATGACAGCCATACTAGCAGTAACACAGGTTTTTATACAGATGAGAAACAGCTCAAGCCAGGAATACAGAGGGCTCGTAAAGGGCTGTCCTCCCTTGTGTCAGCTCTGAAGACATCCAATGTATCAAAAAAGAATGACCAGCCATCTGAGGAGCCATCAGAGCTGGACGACACAGAGCCAATGGAGACTGATAAAGAGAAAGAAGTCGTGATATCGGAGCCTTTTGGCCTGAAAGCAAGGGTTGGGAAGTCCAGTTTAACCAGAAGGCCGAGTCGAAGTGGAGCAGAGGAAGCGGTAGTGAGGAGAGAGGCTAGTTGCTCAGGGGGAGCCCTGGACCTAAGTGACCTAATGTTGGAGGCACAAGGCGAGGCTCCAGGTAGACCTAACAGCATCAGTCCATCTAATGGGAATGAGCTGGTAGTGGGGCCAGATGGCCTGATCCCAGTGAAACATCTGATGGCTGAGAATACTTCACAAGCACCTCGCCTCTTCCAATCCGTCATACCGAAGGCCTTAGCCTATTCAAGCAGCCTTAACAGAGAGATTGGAAAGCCCGAAGGCCTGCTTGCAACCACAGCCTCATTGCCTGCATCTCATGCAAAGTATAGTGGAAAGTATGGTAGGAGTGCAAGTCTAGCTGCAAGGGCGCCAGACAATAATCAAGATGTGATGCAGAACAGTCCGGCCAAACAGTATAGCCCTGGAGACTTATTCAGCCCCCTAAAACACTCCTCTCCTGCACCGCCTAAGATATGGACTGCCAACAGCATGGGCCACAGTAAAAGCAGAGGACTCCAAAACCAGCTCTCTCCTCTTGAGGGCTTGCCTCGAGAGGGAGCATCGCTGAAGCCAGTGAGCAGCTTGGGACGCACATTCAGCCCAGCAGACTGGGGTGGCGCCTCTTGGTTATCTGGGGGTCCTAGGAGGGCAGACTTGGAGCCCCTAGCAGAGTCAGCAGCAGCAGTTGCTGAAGATGGTCTTAAAGCAGGAGGTGAATTTGGTGGTGAGGTTACGAAAGAAGAAGGGGTGGGGTGTGATGTTGGTCCAGGTTACTTGAAGGCTGCTGCTGCAGTCATCCTTGCTGGGGGACTGGTGCCGGAGCAACAAAATGCCCCTGGGAGGCTACATCAGCATTTCTGGGATGATTAATAATACAATTGCACAGGTTATGGGCTGGCCTGCTGATTGTTACGAGTGTTGGATTGAAATACACTTTGGGATCTTTCTGCTGGTCATATCTTCTTCTGAGTCTTCACTTCAGCCACAAAAGCAGAGATCAATCAAAGGAGCAGCTCAAGTCATGGAAAGCTATGCCATAAGTTCTGATATGCACTTCAAATACTGCTTAGAAATGTTGACATAAATGTGATGAAAAGATTTGGAGTCAAGTGAAAAGCTGCAAAGAGGGCAGAGACACATGTTAGCGGCTTCTGATAGTACCTAGATGATTGTTTCAAAAAGATAAATGTATCACCCTTATCATCCTCATGTTGGATATACCTACAACGGTTCGGGGTCATGGGAACAATTTTTATGCAGAATTATTTTCTCACATCATGAGCAAGTAATGAAAAATCAGAATCCGTGCATCATAATTCATAACGTAAATCAAAGAGAAATGTTGCACTGACTAGAACCTCTCCTTTCTCAATTTCTAAGGGTTGTCGATAAACTAGGCAAGATTCCGCAGTTCGCATATTTGAAAAATAAATATGAGCATGAACATATAAGCCCAGAAGTGTCTCGATGTGAAAGTGTGAGCTTCCACCCCACTACAAACAAACTCCTAGCAGGTTACCGCTTGTAGTTCGAGCAAACACTCCCACAACACCTTAACAGTTTGCTGCTATTTCCAAAATTTACATGCTTCTTCCCGCTTCGAAATCATAATACATGTAGCGTCATTAAAGATTATGATTTCAGCCACTGATACGTGTTTACCTAAAGCTACCCATGTGGCACGCATGCTTCATTTTGCGGAAACGTAGACCATGAAATATTCTGCTTGGGTATTACGAACAGCAGTAATCCTAAATTTGTACTTAAACGCTGAAAGTTTTCAACCACGCCAGTTTACATTGCCTCACGGACGACGAGTACTGACTTCATCAGAAGACCATGTTTACGTGGAGGAAGGGGATTTCAGCCCTCACCAACCCAAGTCTTTTAATGAAAATCCAGAATACAGGGCTGCTCAGCTCAGCGCAATGGCTGAAAGCAGTGTTGTTGAAGGCCGATGGCCGAAGGCCGATGTTGTTGTGAGGCAGGGGCAGTACGATACCTCAGTTTTGGAGAGCAGAACTAGAGATGTGCTCTCTCAGCAAAAATCAGATCGTTCCTCCTGGCAGCAGCAGAGACAGATAGCAGATGTTCACATGTACAACAGACCTCAGTTGCTGTCTTCAGACATCCATCATGCAACAGACATGCTTGGCCATGCTACCCATGCGACCCATGCTACCCATGCAAGAGGCCTCATGGGGATCAACTCCTTCTATTGGTATTGTGCCACTTACGCTGGCCCAGTATGTCCTACATGCCAGCAGATCCCTTACGGATCTGATCCGTGTATGGTAAGTACAATTCATAATGTCAGTACTACTCAGCATGGGACAGTCAATTTTATTTTCTCCATACGTTGTTCCAATATTCGGCAATTAAAGAAGAAGACATGAACACATGGGCTATAGCATGAGTATTTGGCAGAACCATTGGAAATAATTTGATAGAATACTAATTAACCGAGGCCCAGTATTCATCCTTCAGCTTCTAGCTGCTGTTTGACAGCATGTGGACGCTGATGATGTTCAGAGAGATGATGACGAAGGTCTAGATGATACAATTTGCATGTTACCTTCTTATTATGGCGGAAATGTGGATGTGAATTCCATTTGTGGGTGAGTGCGCCCTCCTAACACCAAAAGCTTGTTGCTCAATAGATACCTTGCAGGCTTGCTTCTGCATTGAACTCAAGAGCAACACTGCAGTCATGACTACAAATTAGTTGGACAAGAGTCAAGTTAACTGCCTTCGCAATCCTAGTTGATACTCTCACCTCATCATATATGTGATCTCAAATATAAAATACTGCTGTTACTTGAATTGTGGAAATCAGCGTACTCTACTGCTAATTAATTTCCTGATATCAGGTATTGGATTACTCCTTACAACATTGGCAAGCTGAATATGTCACTGACACTTGGAGGGACATCCCAAGTGATTGGAACACTCTACTCCTTTATGACGTTTTCAGGGATGTAAGTTCTTCTCTTCACCTCTCTTTTTCTGAGGCATGATGCATTCCTTCATTCTTGGTAGCTATGAAAGAGGCTGGTAGCGCTTGTTAGCTCTCTGATGCTGTCTCCTCCCATCTGGTCATGGCTCGCAGGTGGTACGGCAGCATTGTCCTGACCTGCCCCTGGTTGATGCTGGTGAACCCTGCAGCATCTCAGGCCATTCAGTTCACAGTCACCAACTCAGGGCACCCTGGACAAACGTGGACAAAGATCATCAATTTCAATAATTATGGAACATTGTATAGGTACTGAGACTGAATCATTATACATTGTGCTGGGAAGCAGACTAGCTAATAGCCTGTAAACGCGCTGTGAAGTTACTGCTCGTCAAATGCTGGCTGTTAGATGATGAATACGGGCAGCATATTTTTCTGGTGCCTTGATACTGTAATATTGGAAACAGCTTTTGCTGATGTCAGATTATGTAACATTAGGGTTTGCATTACATCATCCATACTCAATGTCTTATTCTTCATGGTCCTGGACAGGTCCTGTACCTCCTTCAACGTCTCTATGGAGACCTCTTCCACTGCTTGCAATACCAACACCATCACCATGACAGTCTCATTTGTGACTCAGACAATGACAGAGTCAGATGCAAACACATGTTCCTTGCTCAATGCAAGCACCGCCAATACTCTAGTGAGTGTAGCTGTAGGCATAAACGCTAAGGAATACTACAGATATGCAACTAGGAGGACTACTATGCTTTGTCTTCAAGCTTCCGCCTCTGCTGCATCTACGGAGATGTGAAATCACCTGCTTAGTTGTGGTTTTGCTTAAAATGTGAAGAATTTGTGATTTTGAGTTCTAAAAGATGGTTTATTTCTGAAGGTGACTCAAACCCTTGCATATGTGCCAACACCTTTTGCACCGCCCCCACCGCCCCCTGCACCCCCGCCGGGAGTGCCCAGTCAACCACGTCCGTTGACCCCCTTTCAACCTCAGGTGCCGTGGCCACCACCATTTCCTCCCTACCTTCCACCTCATCCTCCTCCACCCAGGCCTTCACCTCCTTCCCCACCCACCCCACCCTCCCATCCATCACCCTCCCCACCTTCTCCTTTCCCCCCTCCCTTTCCTCCTACTCCTTCACCATTGCCTCCGCATCCTCCCCCATCTCCAACCTTGCCGCCTTCACCTCCTTTACCTCCCCCATCTCCCCCATTACCTCCCTTGCCTCCTTCACCACCCCCTAGTCCATTTCCACCGTCACCACCTCCCTCACCTCCACCTCCCTCTCCTCCTTCTCCTCCTTTACCACCTCCATATCCCCCAGTACCTTTACCCCCCTTGCCTCCTAGTCCTTCCCCTCCACCACCCAGTCCACCCAGCCCATATCCTCCTGTGCCATCACCGCCCTTACCACCATCACCTCCTCCACCTTACCCTCCCTCACCTTCTCCACCAAGCCCACCACCTCCACCATCTCCTCCTCCAAGCCCTCCTCCAAGCCCTTCTCCTCCTCCATCTCCACCTCCATCTCCAAGCCCACCTCCTAGCCCCTCTCCGCCACCCTCTCCTCCTCCACAGTAAGTCATCATTTATATGAGCTGAAGCTTATTACGACATTGCTTTAGAAATACAGAACATAAAGCAGTGTGTACATGTGCAGAAGATTTGAGATGCATCTGATTTTAATAGCATAACCTCTCACTAAGTGCACTTTTCTTGTCTAAAGTATTGTTTTCCCTGCTTTCTTTGCAGCCCATCACCGCCACCGAATCCGTCTCCTCCGTCTCCAAGCCCACCTAGACCTTCTCCTCCATCTCCTAGTCCTCCTCATCCTCCTAGCCCCCCCTCCCCAGAGCCTCCATTTCCTCCATTTCCTCCTTCACCTCCTTCTCCTCCAAGTCCTCCACCGGTCCCATTCCCTCCTTTCCTTCCAACTCGCCCTCCTTTTCCTCCACGCCCTCCCTTGATCAGGTATCCTTATCCTCCGAATCCCCCCCCTTCACCACCCAGGCCTCCCTCTCCACCTCCTCGCCCTCCCTCTCCACCTCCTAGAGCGCCCAATATTCCACGTCACCCGTCTCCACCTCCAGTACCTCCAAAACCACCCCCTAAACCACCAAAACCTCCATATGGGACTCCAGGATGGTACTTTAATCCTCCGCCTCCGCCTCCGCCTCCACCTCCACCTCCTCGACTTCCGCCCTCCCCTCCACCGCACCCCCCACACCCCCCTCCTTCTCCACCCTCTCCTCCGCCTGCTCCCCCAGGACCTCCCATTCCTCCGATCCCGCCTCGACCACCTCCCTTTCCTCCTTCTCCTCCTTTACCCCCTCCTTCTCCAGGACCACCGCCATTTCCTCCCAATCCACCTTCACCCTCTCCTCCCTCTCCTCCTTCTCCACCCTATCCTCGCCCACCTCGCTTTCCACCTTTTCCTCCTGCGCCTCCAAGCCCATCACCTCCACCTTGTGAGTCCTGATTTTAATATGTTTCCATGTTCAACAAATATTGTTTCATGTGTAAATATTCTGCTCAATCTCTGCAACTGATTGCCCACTGATATCTGTTATTTCAGATCCTGGCGTGTCCTTATCTCCTCTAAATGCTCCAACACCAACGCCTTCACTTTCCAGCACACCACCTCCACCTCCACCTCCAACATCCAATGTAACTTTTCCACCACCCTCAAATACAACTACTTCCCCTCCACCGCCATCAAATGCTACTACTTCTCCTCCTCCGCCTTCAAATGCAACTTCCCCTCCTCTGCCTTCAAATGCTACTTTCTCACCACCATCAACTAATGCAACTTACCCATTACCTCCTTTCAGTCCATCTCCCATTACTCCTTCCCCATCTCATGGCAATGTATCTTCTCCGCCCCCCCCTTTTACAATCACATCCTTCCCTCCGATTCATCCATCTCCACCAATCGCCCCGCCATCTCCTCCCCTCCCCCCTGGTGTCTCAATCTACAATGCTACATACATTGTCCCAGGCATTGTCAACAGCAGCGCATTACCCTCCATTCCTGGAACATTGCTATCGGTAGGGACTACTTATCATGTGCTGAGTCACAAATGTACTATATAATCTAATAGCAAATTAGTAATAATGTTCTGCATGAATGTTACGTTTCCCATCATGAAAGTGTAATTAAAATGATGCATGATGTCAACTAGATCAAACACATCTAATTCAAACTAATGATGTTTTTGACACCTGTTTTGGCCCTCGTCTTCCTGCATTGCTTGACATGTGCTACAGGTGTCTGCATATGCACTGGTGGCAAACTTAGGCTTCAAGAGTAACTCCCCCTTCAGTGATTGCAGCACAGCAACACAAACAAATCTCTTGTGAGTGGAAGCAATGCTTTGAGAGCACCATGAAACGTTATCTGTCACCTCTGCATGTACTCACTGCTAGCAGTTCCTCTACCTTACCTCCCCTATTATCATGTAGTAGCATGTCTGAGCTTGGCTGATTCCTTTAGTATTGAATCTGCTTACTGCAAAGTGATTGTTAAGAGATTTTTTTTAAAGTGACTGTGTGTTTAACTCCTCAGGACCACACTAGCAGCTGGCTTGGACTTTCCCCTAGGCAACATGACATGTAGCTGTACTCAGTCCTCTTCTAGCAGTGGTAGGAAAACTCTTTCAATTTCAACAGATGGGTCAAAGTGGTTTAGCCAGGATCACTTTACCAGATTGACTGCTGCAATAGAGCGTCCCTACGACCTCAGAACAGAGGGTCGCAATCACGTCCCTGACTGGAAGCGTTCTCTGCTGCAGGTAGTGAATGGAAAAGCAGGCAAAGCCAGGCTTAAGACAATTAAATTAGATTTCCGAGTGGTGTACTTTTATTTGACATTAGGGATAATGAAGTTGACATTTTACCCTCTAACGCTCAGACAAACATCTTCATGTTTAGGACACCTCCTGCTCACCGCCACATGTTACCATGAAGGTTATACTTTTCCTTGGGCCTTCTCTGGTAGGCTCTAATATAAGTTGTCTGTTATGTAGGGTGTTCCCATTTAAAGTGCTTGTAACAGTTTTTAAAATTGTTGAGGTTAGATAGGACAGCTCCACGACTGTATTTCAAGGTCAACACCTTGCCATGTTGCTACACATTACAAGATGATGTGGACAACTTGTCACTAAGTTTACTCTGATGCTCTCAGAATGTGGTCACATTCAAGCAGAACCTGACTAATGTGGTAAATAACGTGGCTGGTGCTTGTGGCAACCCGGATATTACTGCCAGGTTAGGTCATTCTTCTACATCTCATGGTACGAAGATGCCTGTTGGTTCCGGGGCATTAGTATGCTACTTTAAGACAGAATCTTGATATGAATGTTACCCCAGTCCATTACCTGGATCATCTTCACCCTCGCAGTACTACAATTGTGGCTCTTAGCCCATCTGCTCCTACCTCTGGAAGCTCATGCTCATCCTGGGCATCTGGAGTTGCTTCCTCAATCAGTGGCTCTGTCGGCTCTCAGGTGACCATCTCATGGATAAAAATACACATATTTAGGTACCTCATGGGTAATAACTAATAATACATAATGCCTGGTACCTCATGGGTAATAATACATAATGCCTGGAACCTCATGGGTAATAATACATCATGACTGGTACCTCATGGGTAATAACTAATAATACATAATGCCTGGTACCTCATGGGTAATAATACATAATGTCTGGTACCTCTCATGGGTAATAACTAATAATACATCATGACTGGTACCTCATGGGTAATAACTAATAATACATAATGTCTGGTACATCATGGGTAAAAATACACAATGCCTGGTACCTCATGGGTAATAATACATAATGTCTGGTACCTCATGGGTAATAACTAATAATACATAATGCCTGGTACCTCATGGGTAATAATACATAATGTCTGGTACCTCATGGGTAATAATACATCATGACTGGTACCTCATGGGTAATAACTAATAATACATAATGTCTGGTACATCATGGGTAAAAATACACAATGCCTGGTACCTCATGGGTAATAATACATAATGTCTGGTACCTCTCTACATCTGGTCTGCAAATAGTTCTTCCAGTTTATAATGAGAAGGAGTTTGACTCATGAACTTCAGAAGAAACTGTTGTCTTCTGTCACTTGACCATGGCTTCGAAACCACTATGAAAATGCAGTGCCCTCGATATTGCTTGGTGCAAGTATTTATTATCAATAAATTTGTTTATGTATAGCTTTGTTCAGATGTTTCCATCCACACAATCTTCAATCATATAAGTGTTTTCACACTTTTCACGCACTGTCCTCCTGCTACAGGCACAACAACAAGACTGTAGTACTTCTGTGTATCCATCTGCTTGGTTTCCTCCTCCCCCACCTGGAGGTGGTCAGTCTGGTTTCCCTATCTGGATCATCATCCTGATTGTACTGCTAGCACTGCTGCTACCCTGCTGCTGCTGCCTGGCTGTGTTCCTGTACAGAAGGAGGAAGGTTAGTCTGTTTTAATTGCTTATTGACATCAGAAAGTTCTCCTGTGAGAAGGAGATGAGGCATTTTTCTTTTAACAACTGCTCCTCTTGAAACACTGTTCGTTTTTCAGCAAATAGAGGAAGAATCTGGTGGGAAAATGGTCAAAGATCAGGACGACCCTGAACCAGCAGGAGCGACAAACAATGTGCATGAGGTGGAGGGGGACCATGTAGGGCCTGGTGTCGGAAGAAACGCTGGCACCAACGCAGGCAATGGAGACGCCACAGTTGATGCTTCCACGGCTGATCCGTCAGTTGCTGTTGGTGATATTGTTTCAGCTGATCCTGGCTCAGATGACTTGGCAGCAGGGAGCAGGAGGGTTCAGAACATTCATCAGACAACTGAAGTAGATCTAGATCTGAGCTCTGATTCTCCTTTGTCCTCATCTGACAGTCCTCCCCATGCACCCCCTCAAGACAAGGGCTCAGGGCATGATCCTGTACCTAGCAGGGAGCAAGATGGAAATCAGGCGGGTGTCTTTCAATCCATCATGAACTGGTTCAGGAGCTTGTTTGGGGGCAGTACAGAACCTAAGCCTTCCCCTCCAGCAGTACCAGCTGCATCAAAGGAGGATGGTGACCACTCTTCTGGCCAAAGTACAGATGAGGTGACAGTCCTAGATCCAGGTCTTGCGGATCAGTATGATGACCAGGAGATGAGGGGAGAGCAAGGTGGAACATTAGGCAGGGACGCCCCTGGTGGGGAGGAGGAAACAGCAGCTGATGTCAAGGGCTTTGTCCGTCCAGGAAGGCTGATCCTGCCTCCACTATGCAATGCCCCAGGCCTCCTTCTTAGTCCAACCAGCTTAAATGACGGCTCAGAATCCAGCCCTCTGGATCGTCCCAAGATGCACTTACCTCCTCTCCGACCTCCCCCACTCAGGCAGCTGCAGCAGCAGCAGCAGCAGACACCTGATGTCAATGCAGATTCTGCCCTTGCCTCCCCACCTTCACCTGCCATTCCGTCACTCGAAGACCTGGCTGCTAAGGGCAGGCCAAGAGGCATCCCGCTCCCCGCTATTGATAGAAACAGAAGGCTCAAACTTGATGAAGGGACCTCTGAGAGTCCAGACTCACCTCTCATGCCCACACGTGCTCTATTGAAGCCTAAGCTTCCGCCTCTCATGCCCACACATGCTCTATTGAAGCCTAAGCTTCCGCCTCTCAGAGGTGATAAGTCTGCAGCAGACATGCTCTCTCCAGAAAGCCTGGGCTTGCAAGATGGACCTCCCTTAAAGGCTGCTGCTTCTAGATCAATGGCTGCCATGATGCCAGGTGTACAAACTACGGACTCTATCTTGAATGAACTGGCAGCGGAAGCAGCTGTTAGGGCTGCTGACTCATCAGCAGACCATGCTGGCCCTGAAGGGGGGGATGACAATGGCAACAGATCTGACTTGGATTCCCTCCTTATGGATCTGCAAGGTCCTCCATTGCCTCCAAGAGTGAGTCTTCTGAAAAGCTGAAACAGCACTTGCTTCAGTAAGTGCAGAATCTTCAGTAAGAGCAGAATCTTGAGCTCTTTGCACACTTCTCATCTCATGCTCATCCCCCCTTACAGTCATCTAAAGTCAGATAGGAGACATATGTTGCACCTTCATGCTTCTTTAAACTTCTTTAAACCCTTTCAGCCATCTAGGCACAATAAAGAGTAACCAGCCATCTAGGCACAATAAAGAGTAACCAGCCATCTAGGCACAATAAAGAGTAACCCTTCCAGCCATCTAGGCACAATAAAGAGTATGTTCTCATCCACTCGTGTTGTCATCTGCAGCCCAACTCAGCTAGGCTCATGACCCCTTGCAAGGCTCCCAACATCCCCACCATTCATACCATGGACAGTGGCCGCATGGACTTTGATGAGAAGAACCTGTCCCCAGATGACTTCTATTGCCCAACAGTGCCTGAGGCACCTGAAATGGCTGCAGCATTAGCTTCAGGTAAATTTACAGAACAATCAGAGGGACTGCTGACTTTTGTTTGAAATAGTGTAATTAAGGATGCATAGGATGCTGCTTAGAAGTCATTAGCCTAAAGAGATTTTATATTCTTTATGTATCAGCTGCATCAGCTACACTGACAGATTGAAGCTGATGCAGACATGCTAGTAGAAACAGAGTCTTGTCTTGTTCTATAATGCTCAATCATCACCTTGTTCCAAGATTTGTAAGTTTTCACATGTTTGACAACTGTTTCAAAATTGAAATCCTCCAGGTTCTTCGGAAGGCCACAGAAGCAGCAAGCAGGCGGTGGAGGATACTGATGCCCATGCTGAATTTGTACAGCCAAAAGGCGGGATAATGACAAAGCTCAAAGGCTTCTTTGGGGGCAAGAAAGCTAAGGGAGGGGTACAGCCAGATCACGCACGCTCATCATCCTCAGATGGCAAGGACTATGAAAGTAACCTAGATGATCCCCACTGTGAGAGAGCCTCTACTTCTGGCTCAAATACAGCTCCTGTACCAGCAGCTTCTTCTGCCTTTGGTGATGTTACAAGGACCCCAGCCAATGATTCTGGTCGTAATGGCATCCAAGCCAAGGGTAACCAAGGGTCCAAGCTACTAGGTGCCCTAGGTGTTAAGGAGCCAGGTGCTGCGGAGGTGCTTCGGCACTTGTTGCCGCGTCCTGGAGGTTACAGTGGTCTAACTCCTGATGAGCAAGGCAAGCTAGAGGAGGCTGGTATCACAGACTCTGACGAGGAAGCCTGGAACCTGTTAGCTACGCACTTCCAGCTGGCTGAATCAGTGTTGCCAGGAAGCAGCCCTGATGGGGATGGAGTTGAAGGACTAGAGCCAGGTCATGGCTGTAATACAGATGGTGGCAGTGGGGTTCACATGTCTCCTGATCAGAGAGAGAGACTGTCTCAGGCTGGTATTAAGGACATCCAACTGCAACAGGGGTTGGTGGCCTCTTACAGGAAGGATGCTGTCAGCAAGGGGCCAAAACAACAGAACAGCCCTACTCTCTCAAATGAGTTCAATGACAAACTCACGTCAGCTGGCTTGACATACAATGAGAGGGCAGCTCTAGTAGAGCTCCTTAAACATTCAAAGCAAGGTAGTACCAGAGATTTAAGTGACAGGGATGGTGAGAGTCTATCAGCCATTGGTTTGACTGATCCAGCTGCTCAGGCAGCCCTGGCACGCTGGTTTAAGCGAGGTGGTGGTAATGACTTGTCCCCTGATGAGGAATCTGCCCTGAAGGATGCAGGCCTGGGAGGCAAGGCTGCTCAGAATGCTCTTGCACGCATGTTCAAGGGAGGTGGTGGCTATGATGGTTTGTCAGATGGTGACAAGGCTGCTCTTGATGCTGCTGATTTGAGAGATCCTGCAAAACAGAGGGCTCTTGTACGGTTGTTAAAGCGGGGCGATGGTGGTGGAGAGGTCTCTGACAGGGATGGTGAGAGTCTATCAGCCATTGGTTTGATTGATCCAGCTGCTCAGGCAGCCCTGGCACGCTTGTTTAAGCGAGGTGGTGGTAATGACTTGTCCCCTGATGAGGAATCTGCCCTGAAGGATGCAGGCCTAGGAGGCAAGGCTGCTCAGAATGCTCTTGCACGCATGTTCAAGCGAGGTGGAGGCTATTATGATGGTTTGTCAGATAGTGACAAGGCTGCTCTTGATGCTGCTGACTTGAGAGATCCTGCAAAACAGAGGGCTCTTGCTCGGTTATGGAAGCAAGGAGATGGTGGTGGAGAGGTCTCTGACAAGGATGGTGAGAGTCTATC